>JAZKJV010002746.1:0-117278 GCA_037367405.1 Ottelia alismoides
TAACCAAACAACTCCACCAGTTTTACAGGATAGCTTCCTAATTGTAGCTCCGCTTCCTACAACAATTACGGTTCCCGGTGATTATCCAGACCTAACAAGTAATAGCGGTTTGTTCAACGCAATTAACAACGCTGCCTTGGCTGCTAATACCGTTGTGACCATTACCGGAGATATACAAGAGCCCGGAACAGTTGCCTTATCCAAGCTGGTATGTCAGGATTCTCTTTACTCATTCAACCGGATGCAGTACAAAGAACATTGTGGGGAAATACGACCGCCAACCTTATCCGAATCAATGCTTTCTAACGTCACTATAGATGGTGGACTATCAAGAAACCTCCGCATCTTAGATTCAATTGGAGCAGTGCCTCCGGAACAGTTGGTGCTACAATCGAGATTTCCGGAAATGTTTCAAACAACACGATGCTAATTGTATTTCTCGAAGGCAATAGTTCTTCTAGCACAAGAGGTACGATCGTGATTGGAAATGGAACGATTCAACTATCGTAATTGCCAACAACGATTTAAGATCTCCTAATCAGGTAGCAACGAATGCACCGGCGAACGCAATTTTCATGAATAACAATGCTATTTCCAATGTTACAATCGGTGGAACAGCGCTCTACCCGGGTGGAAATCTGATTCATGACTATACCCTTGCCGGAATAAACATTGCCAATAGCGGTAACAATTTCGTAATTGGTCACCTCACCGATACAGCAAACGGAAACAAATTCTACCAAGGCGCAAATCGTACTACCCAATTAAGAGGTATTATTGACAATGGTGGTAGTAACCACATTATTGCCTCAAACAGTATCGGAGGTAGTGCTCCTGACCGCTTCTGGGAATCCAATGACTACCAACACCACTTTCATCAACCTGTTTTGTTGGAATCTTGGCATCTAGTACAATCTGTTGTAACCGGATTGAATATCACCAACAATACCATTGGTAACATCTTGCAAATACTGCGGGAACTGATCACTCTTTTGTGGGCATTGATATCCCAAGTGGTAATATCAGTGGTACAATCACCAACAACTTTGTTGGAGGCTTAACCTTTCCACACGATACGGTTCGTTGCGATGGCGACTCTAAAGGTATCCGATTCTCGAGTACAGGAACTGTAACCATCTCCTCTAACCGTGTTACATATATTACCAATCAATCAACTGGTGGAGATTTCATGGTGGGTATCGAGATCAACTCTGGCTCGGGTAATATTCTTGATAATATCGTATCCAACATTACACAAGATTAACTGTTTCTACAAGTCCTCAATTAGCTTGTAATTGGTATTGGTATAAACACTCCAACCAGCAACAATATCGTTAGGGGAAATATGGTAAGCTATATTACTAACCTTAGTAACACAAGCGGTGCCACTGCTTTCGGTATCGTCAATTCTTCAGGTGTGGAATACCTTAATTGAAAGAAACAAAGTTTGGTATATCAGTGGACGAGGAACAACTTCGCCGTTGGTAGGAGGAATTGCAAGCACGGGTGGAACGCCAATATCCTCAACAACCAAATTATGTTAGGAGACAGTTCGACTGTAACGCGAGTGTTAACGGTATTAGGATTGCTTCTGCAACCACACCTAACAATGTGCATTATAATACTGTTTTGGTAAACGGTGCAAGCAACGGTGCAAGTAACTCATACGGTATACTTCGCACTACAACTTCTACATTGACCTTCGTAACAACGTATTGTTCGTTACAAGAACACAATCAACTACAGGAAGATCTTACGCTGTTGGGGCTACTACTGCGACAGGCATCACGGGTGCAAACATCAACTATAACTTCATGGTTGTTCCTGACACCAATATTCTTGCAGAACTTCCTACTGGAGTTCCTAATGGATGGAGAGCCTTTAATTCGTTGTACACAACTACCTACAATACCAACTGGGCAGAACGCCGTTCAATTGTGCCTGCGCAAAACTTCTTTACCGACACCATACTTGGTGATTTAAGTCCGAACGTCGCCTCTCCTTCTGCTTGGTACATTAATGGAAAAGGTATCCGAGTTATTGGAACAACAGGTGACATACAAACAATGCAAGTGGTGTTCGCTCAGGTTCAATTCTGCCGGAGCAACTGATATTGGTGCATTTGAGTTTACACCTTCATCAACTCCTCCTCTTGCCTTTGTTGATAAGCTGCCTGCGGCTAACGATTCAAGCCAATGTTTCTTGGAAGCAGAGAAATTGCACAAATCAACTGGGGTAGCCTAGGAGCATTGCCTCAACACTGGATGTAACTTACTACAGTGGTGTTAACCCCAAGTAATACGCCAGTTGCAACAACCTCATGAATGCTTATTGGGATATTCAAGCCGCAGGTGGATCTGGATTTGACTATCTGTTATCATTGATGCAAGACTCAGCTGTCCTTGGAACTGTAACGTCACCAAAATAACCTGGCGATTGCACGTTATGAAGGATCAGGAACTGTATGGTTCTAGAATGCAAACATCCGTTGATAACATTCTTGGTACTATGGCTGCCGATTCCACCAATACGCTCTTGGCATTTTCACGGGTACCGATGCATCAAACAATCCATTACCAGTATCTTATCTTTCATTTACTGGTCAAGCTGTTGGCAAAGATGCTAAACTCAATTGGATCACTGCTTCAGAAACCAATAACAAAGGATTCGATGTTGAAAGATCTGTTGATGGTAAGTTCTTAACAGAATTGACTTTGTTCCAGGTGCTGTTAACGCGAACAGAAGAAACAGCTACAACTACCTAGATGCTGGTGCATTAGCGAAAAACACGGTTGTATATTACCGTTGAAACAAATCGACTTGAATGGCAAGTTGCATACTCAAACATTGTTAAAGTAAGCTCTTCAAACATTGCTGAAAACACTGCAATGATTGCACCGAATCCATTCACTTCTGAAATCAATGCGATTGTAAATGCTAAACAATCCGGAATGGCAACCATTACCATTGTTGACCTTCAAGGACGCACCGTAGTTAGCACCCAAAAACAAGTTATTGAAGGACAAAAACATACTTCAACTCAATAATCTTGATAACCTTCAACAGGAGTTTACTTCGTCAGAATTTCGACAGCTGATGATGTTGTTGTAACCAAAGTGGTGAAACAATAATCAACACAAACTCTTATTCACAAAAAAACGGCCTCAATGAGGCCGTTTTTTTTGCTCTTTCTTTCGGTTTCAGACATCTATACAAATCGTCCGAAGGTCAAAACATGACTCATCTAAAAAAACGGAGATACTAGGATGATCAATAAAACTCTTCCTTCCGAGACTCAAAAAATTGATTGACTTTAGGCTCAAAACAGCGGGTAGCCAAATTTTCTAAAGATTAAGGTTGCCCATAATTAGTAGTTTCACTTTTCAAAGTAAGTGTAACTCTAATCATTAAAATCTATGAATGAATCATTGCCAAGTCTTCCAAAGCTCCCTTCGAAATGGACGAATACGCAACAGTCTGCATGGGTCAGCAAGCAGGGCCATTTTAAGTTAAAGATTATTCGTCATTGAGATCGTGCAGACACAAATGAGTGTCCTTCAGAAATAACCTTTACAAACCATCACTATGTATTCAGTTGCTGTTTGTATACACCATGGTGATTTCAAAAGCTTACCTAGGCCGTGTACACAACTTTCTCTGGTATGTAAACTCCTGTAAAAGTTCACTGCTTCACAGAAATGTAAGGACACCATAGCTAATCACGTGCTCGCTCAAAAATGTCATTCTCAATGAAAAAATTCATTCCGTGTAACGACCCAAGAAAAATTTCATGAATCAAATATCTAAAACTTATATTATGAAAAAACAACTACAAGTCTTTCGAAATCGGATTGCCCAAGCATTAAGCATTGGATTGCTTTGTTGGGGATTCAGTTCCACTCCAGCACAAGCACAAATATTGCAAACTATTCTTTTACTGCATCATCAGGGACGTTTACAAGTATCAGTTCCACGGGAACTCAGGTTAATTTTGCCGCCGGGTCCGATGACTCCAATAGTGATCCTATCCCGTTTGGATTTAACTTTGTGTACATGGGACAGGTTTACGACAGTGGATTTGCCAATACAATGGCTTCTTCCGTCTTAGGAACTGTTACCGCACTCCTGCCGCAAATACCTATGGACCGCTCAATAGCGGTACCACTAATATCCATCCTGCATTGGCTCCGTATTGGGACGATTTACAAGGAAGTGCGGCAAACAATGCCTGGTATCAAACACCGGTACTGCACCTAACAGGGTATTTACCTTTGAGTGGAAAGACTGGGGCGTTTATACGTACGCCGCACCTGCAAGTTTTTCCATGCAAGTGAAGGTTTATGAACCTCTGGAAAAATCGAATTTGTATACGACAAGTTATCAGGTATCCAACAGGTTGCCGCTTCTAGTCGGGCTAACCAACTCTTCATCCTCTTTTTAGGGCTGAATAATACCGTCAACACCTGTTGCAAGTGTTGGCACCATCGAAATTGCAACGGCAGGCGTACCTGCAACTGGTCAAGTTTATACTTTCACACCTCCCCTCCCCAACGCTGCTCCTTCTTCGCTTAACTTTACAGCAATTACCGAACTTCATGACGTTGAACTGGATAGATATGCAACAACTGAATCCTATTACACCATTCAGCGATCTACTGATGGCGGGCTAACCTATACAACATTGGCATCTCTTCCTGCCATACTGTAACCTACAATGCACTGGATTACTACCTGGACAAACTTACACATTCAGGGTAACCGCAGCTTCAGAGGCCATCATAGATAGTGCTATCGTCGGTTCAACAAACAACGAATGCTCCAAATGTCTTAGTATCCACCGGTTCCGGAGGAAATTGGTCTGATCCATTGACATGGGCTGGTGGTGTTGTGCGACAACAAGCGACTCAGTCATTATCGTTGATGGGGCCACTGTTACTGTTGATTCGACCAGTGCTGCTTGCTATGCATTGGTTATCGGGCAAGCATATCCGGAACGTTAACTTACCGCACTTCACCAGCAGCTACACTCAATATCAGTCACTCTTTGTATATTACTTCTGGTGCCAGCCTTACCGCAGGAAGCGGAACACTAATCCCTCATGCCTTAACCGTAGGAGTCTCTGCAACTACACCTTCACCCGGAAACATCTATAATAATGGTACATTAGACTTATCTGTTGGCACTGCAGCAGTAAATGTTACCTTCTTTGGAATCAAAATGGCATAGTAACTGGTAGTGGCATCTTTGATTTAGACGAATCACAATCAACAAGGAAACGTTTCCGTTAACAGGCCTGTGTTAATAATTGAATCTCCTTATACAACAGAAGGAGAACCACAGTTGGGGTCATAGCAACCCATACTGCTGGTTATTGCAAATTGGTGGAACCTTTACCCAACTAGTCCCTTTACAATTCAACGCTTCTACTATTCCACTATTGGGTGGGATTTGGTTAAAAACCCTAATTTCACTGTTACTGCTCAAAATGGAATCTCACCAATAATGGGCTATTAAGGGTATCGCAAGGTGTATACAATATTAGTACATAGTAACTTCCGTATTGGGTTTGGAACTGGTGCACAGCTTTGGGTTGAAGGTGGTACCATCAACCACGCAGCCCGCATTCTCACCGCAAAGCCATCACGTTTACCAATCTGGAGGAACCATTAATGTCGCTACTGTAGGAAATAACACCTCCAATTCCGCCTCATTCGGACTCACGAACGCGGCTTACTTCCATTAACTGGACGGAGGTCGTGTTGTGCTTAATCAGCGAAGTACCGGAGCCACAATCGTAGATTACAAGTTGCTCCTGTTACCGGAGTGTTTAACGAACCTTGCAAGTTGGGCGAAGTACTACAACAGGCAACTTTGGACTTCCGAATCAACGGGAATACCCCAAGACTTGAGATCGACAGCATCAACAATGCTAAACGAGCATTGTTGCGTTTACAGACAAATGTTCGCGGTAGAATATACGTTCCAGTTGGCTGTACGCTGAACCTAAATGCGCAAACAGCTATTAATGATAGGCAACTCTATTATCAACAATGGCTTCATCGATGGCCGTGCTACAGGAAGTAACTTTGTATTCTTAGTACCACCTCGGCCCATTATATGGAGGAGTGGGTATTGATACCTTGCAGACCTTTGCTAATCAAAATACGGTTGGTGGTGTTTACTTTGATAAACCTGTTGTTGCTTATCGTTTAAATTTCTTCAGCGTACCCAATTCCTGAATAGTGCCAATATTACCTTGGGTAATGGGGTATCACAAGCTGTAAATGTTCAAGTAGGTGTTGCCAACTTTGTTGGTACTGCTGGAATTTTTGATGTAAGACCAACTTTAATTAGTAACGGGACTTACTCTCTCATTTATGCACAAGAGGTGCTACACGAACTACAGGCATTGAGATTCCACCATCAAGGAGGGTATTCAATCTTAGCATTGCCGACACTTTCAACGTATTATTAGCAGGTGGTAACTTAGATCTTACCGGAACATTAACAATGACAGCAGGACGCTTGTTGACATCTGACACTACGATGCTTACGATCTTAAACACTGCTGCTACTTGCTGCAACCATTGGAAGTACCACAGTTTTGTGAGTGGACCTATGCAACGGAGGTTACCACCTAACTTAACTGCAGCAAGCTCATATGCTTCCCGATTGGAAAGGTACAACTTATGCTCCAATTCGCCTTAATCAATCCCAAGACCAATATTACAGATACTGTTTAGTATCCACACGGTACATTGATAGCTCAACAACTGGTTCTGCGATTTGGTAACACTTAACTCACTTCCTAATAATTATTATTGGCTATTAATATTCCAACAGGTGGCACTAACCTGGATAGCGCGACTAGGGTTGAATTTACCCGAAGTGGTTTAGCTGGAATCAATCGTCTTGCATACTCCTCGACCTTAACAGGAACGTATGTGTCAAAATCAGGTGGACTGTAGCCGGTGTTATTACATCCGATACCCTTGTTTGGAGCATCTACAATAGAAGGCTTCTACACAATTGGCGAAATTATCATTCCTATCAGCGGTAACTTCCTTGTTGGTGCTACTAAAGTGGCTCCTGATTATACTTCAATCACCGCATCCTAAATGACATTACTGGAAAACAAGTACAAGGCAATATTACCTAAGCCTTGACTCAGATTATGATCCAAGTTTGAAACATTCCCAATTACCTTTAATCCGTTTGCTTCCAATAATCCTGCACTACTCATTACTGTTAAACGAATACAGGTCTGACAGAACGATACAAGGATCAAGTACCAACTCCATTTTGTTATTTAATAACAATGTACGCAATGTTATCATAGATGGATCAAACAATGGAACGAACTCCCGCGACCTTAAGTATTATTATACAAATACTGCTGTCGCTGCGGTTGTGCGTATGATTGGTTCAGATGCCGCACAAGGAGTGCGAAACGTCACCCTTAAAAATACGATCATAAAAGGAGGCGCGAACACTACAGCAATTGGCGTATTGGTTGGTGGCACAATATTATCTTCAGCCTCCAATGGGTTGGTAGCAGAACATCATAATCGAAAACAACCAGGTATACAATACGATTTTGGAGTCGCCCTAAGCGGAAACTCAATAACAGATAGAATTCGAAACATTTCGGTGATCAATAACTACTTCGGAATCAGTGTGGATTCTACCACTGTGCGCAATCGTCAAGCTGCTATCTTTACAACCAAATTGATACTTGTTTGATTGAAGGTAATACCATCTTTAATAGCCATGGAGATTTCTCATTCGGTACAATTACAGGAATTCGTTTAAATGTTAACTCATCAAATGTTACAGTAAGTAAAAAACGTCATCAGTAAGCTTCGAAACATCAATACATCTGGCTCTGGAGTTGCAGGTATTTTCGTTGCTTCAGGTTCAACAGGAGTAAATAACACCCTTGTTAACAATGAAATTTTCGATATCATAGGCACGAACTATAATGCGGGAACTCCTATAAGCGAATTCTCTCCTCATGGCATTCTATTGACTAGCGTGCGAATATTAAGGTGTATTTTAATTCCGTTAACATGTTTGGAACCACAACAATCGGAACGCAAGTTGGATACACTTCCGCATTTACATACTCTACCAATACCTTAACCGGATTGGACGTGCGCAACAACAACTTCCGAAATACGATGACTGGTTTTGCCGGCTCAAAGAACTACGCTGTTGTGCATGCGCGAAATATCCGGATTTACCTTTGACTATAATACTTTAGTGTGAGCGGTAGTCAAGGTATTTTAGCTTACGATTATAATGTGCATCTTTCACAGGTGCTGACCAACCATCATTTACGGATTTCAAAACGTCAACAGGTGCCAATACAAATTCTTTAAACAGAAATCCTCAGTTTGTAACGACTCAAACCTTGCGGTTGGTCTTGGAAACAATTAATGGCTTAGGTACTCCTTTGGCAGGCATCACACTGACCGTATCAATACAGTGCGTTCAAACCCTCCAACCATTGGAGCTTTGGAAACAGGGTTTGACTTTTTAGGACCTGAAATCACGTTTACAAATATTGAAAACACGTTCTTGTTGACAAACAGAGCACTTCCCAATTTTGCAACAATTACTGACTTCAATGGCGTCGATACAGCAGATAATAAGCCTCGTATTTACTTCAAAAATCAACTGATGCGAATGCGTTTGGTTTTTACCCGGGGGATAACAATAGCTCGTTCAATGGCTGGAAATACGTGGAGGCCAACAATACTGCTTCCCCTTTCTCTTTCACCTTGGATTACTCCCTGCTGACAGGATCAGAGTCGCTATAGCAGACACCATCGTTTATTTCGTAACTGCACAAGACCGTCAGTCTCCTATCAGCTATATTTCTGCGAGTCCTTCTACCGGATTCGTTGCAACTTCAGTTGATTCCATCACAACCGGACAACCACGCCAAGATCTTTATTATTACAGATGCCCCGCTGGCTGGTGTGTATACAGTTGGAATAGGACAAGTTTCACCAAACTTTACCTCCCTTACTTCTGCCATCTCAAACCTAAACCTAGAGGCGTTAGTGCCCCTGTTGAATTCCAGTTAACTGATGCTACTTATACCAGTGCGACAGAAACGTATCCCTTAGTTATCAACCAAGTTGTTGGTGGATCTCCAAGCAACAGGATAAGCATTCGTCCTACGCTTGCGAACACTGTCATAAGTGGTAACGCCCCTGCCATATTCAGACTTACGGAGCTGACTACGTTACCATCGACGGATCTATTACACCTGGTCAAAACACAAGAGACCTTACCATCGTTGATAGTAGCAGTACCAGCACCGTTATTAACATCGCAAGCTCAGGAGATGGTTTGGGCTGTATCAATGATTCCATCCTCAATTGTAAACTGATTGGACCGGGACCGGGTAACACACAACCTCTACTGTTCTTCATATTGGTGGAGCTGGTTTTGATGTTGCTGGAGCCGACAATACTGATATTGTTGTATTCAACAATGAAATCATAAGAGCTTATAAAGGCATTACCTCATTTGGTACATCATCAAACAAAACCAAAAGACTCGCGATCATTCGTAATGTAGTTGGTACAAGCGCAACAACTTCACGGATTGCTTGGAGAGGTATTGATGTGAATCAAGCCGATACGGTAACAATAGACCAGGATACTGTGCAATATGTCATTTCATCCAATATTAACATCAAGGCATTTAATATCGGTGCAGGTGTGACCAATGCAATGGTAACCCGCAATGTTGTCGATACCTCTACCTTTACTGGAACAAGTGGTTATGGTGTTATTGGCATACATGTTGAAACGGGTGTTGCTTCTAATACAACCATTGCCAACAATGTTATCTCGCGCATTACTGCTGATGGCTGGAATCCAATTTCTTCAACAGATGCATTGGTGGGTATTCGTTTAGCCACAGGATCAAATTACAATGTATATCACAATACTGTTAGTTATCTGGCAGTTATTTCGGGTATGCTAGCGCTACGAGAAGTGCTGCTATGCACATTCAAAGTGGCGTTACCGGAATTAACTTAAGAAATAACATCTTTGTAAATACATTTGTTAATACCAATGGTGCTGTTGGGGTAGCATCTTATAGCTCGCTTCAGACGCTCCTCCAACTGCATTTACTACGCTAGACTATAATATACTACTTTGTTGGAGGAAGCCAAGGTGTTCTTGGATGGGCAGCTGGTGGCAACCAAAGCGACCTTGCAACTTTAGCAACCGCCATAGGAGCCAACACGAACTCTAAAACAGACAGCATCTATTTTGTTTCCAGCGGTGATCTTCACTTAACCGGCTCGTCGATTGGAAACCTCAACCTGAAATGTTTGCCTATAGTTGGATTGGATACCTGATATTGACAATGAAATACCGATCCGTTTTTCGCTTATATGGGTGCTGATGAAAATACGGCCATCCACTTCCTGTTACGTTTGGTACTTTTACAGCCAATGCAAAAGGTGATGATGTATTGTTGAATTGGAATACACTAACAGAAACAAATAACCGTGGATTCCAGGTGGAAAGCTCTTTGGATGGCCGCTCTTTCGAATCGGTTGGATTTGTTAAGGGTGCAGGAAACAGCATAGAAACATTTACTATATTTTATGGATGTGTCAGCCTTATCCAAAACCAATACAGTATACTACCGCTTAAAACAAGTTGACTTTAACGGTACATTTGCATACTCAAATATTGTTAAAGTTACGCTCTTCAAACATTGCTGAAAACACTGCCCTGATTGCACCGAATCCATTCACTTCTGAAATCAGTGCCTTTGTGAACGCTAAACAATCCGGAATGGCAACTATCAGCATTGTAGACTCTACAAGGACGCACAGTCATTAACGTTCAAAAACAAGTTATTGAAGGACAAAATATACTTCAAATCAATAACCTTGATGCCCTTCAAACAGGTGTTTATTTCATCAGAATCTCTACAGTTGATGGTGTTGTTGTAACCAAAGTGGTGAAAACAATAAGTCAACGGTAGCTTTTAACCCCAAAACGGCCTCAATGAGGCCGTTTTTTTTTTGCCTTTCGGATTAATATTTAATTAATTTTTTACGACAAAATGTATTTAGATTAAAAATACATGCGTATTTACTCCCTACAAACGAATTTGAGTAAGTAATTAAATCTGGCAAGGTTAAAAAATGTACGATCACAAATTAAAATAACATTAATAAAAGACTAGTCAACACCTTCAACTTAATATTTAACTAATATTTTAGATAGTTTTATAATTCATACGAAACGTATAAAATCCACATAAATGTATAACAACTAATCTAAAATCTATGAATGAACGATTACTAAACTTCCCCAACCCCTTGCTAAAACTCGGATTGGTGTTACTGTTTGGCCTCGGAGCGATTGTACAATCGAGCGCTCAGGCCCTAACAGGTACAAAAACAATTGGAGTCGACTATCCTACGTTATCCGCAGCTATTTCTGATCTTAACACAAATGGTGTTGGAGCAGGCGTGTAGTATTTAACGTACCTGCCGGCTACACCGAAACAATTTCTTCTACATTGGTTGTGACGGCTACCGGTACATTAGCCAATCCCATTACATTCCAAAAATCCGGTGTGGGTGCCAATCCTATCATTACAGCCTACACATTAGGAACTGGAACACCAGGAACTGCCGTTTCAGATGGAATCTGGGCTTTAGTGGGCTCTGACTATGTAACCATCGATGGATTTGACCTTGTAGAAAATGCTGCAAACACTGCAAATCCTGCTACCATGGAATATGGTATTGCTTTGTTTAAAAGCTCGGCTACAGATGGCGCTCAAAACAATACCATTCAGAACTGTCGGATTACATTAAGCAGAATCAACAATGCGAGCTGGACAGTAGGACATTTTGGATCCTAGGTATCCTGTCAAACAACACTACGCGCGCAGCCGGAACAACAGCCTTAACAGTTACTGCTGCCACAGGAGCAAACAGTAATAACAGGTTCTATGCAAACACGATTGAAAACTGTAACGCGGGTATCGTTTTACAAGGTTTTGCTGCTGCTTCTCCTTTCACAAATGGAGATACTGGTAATGATATCGGAGGAACATCTTCTTTAACCGGAAACACCGTTATCAACTTTGGTGGAGCTCCGTCAGCAACAAATGCTGCATCGGGTATCTTCACACAAAATCAGTGGACATTGAATGTATCCTATAACACTGTTAACAACAATAACGGTTCAGGGGTAAACCACGTAAGCACACTTCGCGGTATTAACCTTGCTGCTGCCAACAAGTGCGAATGGAACTTGTGATAACAATACAGTTACCCTTTCCGGAGGTGCTGCCTCTTCGAACGTAGAAGCCATTTTGGTAGCGATGGGTAGCACGCTGCCAGCAATACCATTAATATTCGGAACAACCGTGTGGTTAACTGTTCTTACGCTACAGCTACTACAGGTGTGTTCTCGGGCATCTCGTGTTCGTCAACAGCCACCGTCGTGAATATCCAAAACAACCTTGTTGATAATATTCTTACAGTGGTTCGGCTCTTGGCGGTAGCGGAGTTGTTACCGGAATCTTACATTCAGCGCAGCACCAACGGTTAATATTTTAGACAATGTTGTTAAAAATATATCGAGAACTGGTACAACCGGAGGTACAACAGTAGGTATCAATGCGACTGCAGGAACTACCCAAAACATTCGCAGAGACAGTGTATATGGGCTTACCATCGGTGGTGCTGGAACAGGTTCAATAATGTATGGTGTTCAAGCAAGTACAGGAACATCATCATTGACAGCTGTATTGTGTTTAACCTCTCATGTACCAAGTCGACCGGCTCAGGTAACCTTTATGGTATTTACAATGTAGCTTCACCAACAAATGAAACCTATACCAATAACCGTGTTTACAACCTTTCACATTCAGGATCAGGACCAGTTAGCGGATTGTTCTTCAACACCACTACAGGAACACGCTTGGTAAACCGAATACGGTATACAATCTTACCGGAAGCAGGCGGAAACATTATTGGTATCAATAATACCAGCAGTTCACCAACTGTTACCCAAAACCGGATCTTTAACTTGCAAAGCAATGGCGTTGTATCCGGAAGCGTTTTGGAATGCTTTAACTCCCTGGGAACTAGTGGATCTGCCTCTATTGCTTACAACTTAATTGGTAACCTCACTGCACCGCTCATTTCAAACACTAGTGACGCGATAAGAGGTATTAGTATAACTGCTGCAACAGCGACTACCAATATCCGTGTACACTACAATACCATTAATATCAATGCCAGTTCAACCGGTGCTAACTTCTCTACTGCAGGTATATTCCATATACAACAAGCACAACAGCCACCACAGCCCCGCCTGTCTATGCGCAATAATATCGTGCTGAATAACTCTACACCAAATGGTACCGGAACTGTTGTTGCCTACAGAAGGTCGAGTACCGCATTGAATAATTATGACTCTACCTCAAACAATAACTTGTATTTTGTAGGTTCTGGATCCGGAAATCGCTTCCTGTTCTCTGACGGAACAAACAATGCTCTTCAGCTTAGTGTATTGAGAAACCTAACATCCAATAGAGCTGATTCGATATCCATCACCGGTAACCTATCTTTCCAAAGCGTAGATCCATTCTCAGCCGATTATTTGAAACCTGTTTTAACAGCAAACTTATCGGAAAGCTATGGAGCCGTTGTTAGTGGCTTCACTGGAGATTTTAATTCATTAACTGGCCGATCAGCAGCTTACCCTTTGGCTGCTCAAACCAATGGTTTTGGAACATCACCTGATATAGGTGCCTATGAATTGGATATGAGTAAAGATGCAACCATCATCGAACCCATTACCACAACTCAGGTTACAGGTATTGTTACCCAAGGCGACAGACGCAGAGCAATCATTGGATTCTCTGTACATGTAAGAGCAATACTGCTACGCCAGTTTCATTGACCAATGTTAAGTTGAGCATGACCGGCACGACAAACCCAGCGGACCTTGATAGTGCTATTTTATTCTACGCTCCGAACCGCACGTTTAATCCGGTAGATTCAAATATCCTTGGTGCTCCGGTAGTTAGCCCTAGTGGTCAGCTCACCTTCTCGATGACCCGTGTTTTACCAGCAGGTATGCACTTCTTCTGGCTTGCATATGGAATTGCTCCTGGGGCTGTTTCTACAAATTTTATGGATGCTACCCCTTGATAGTATTGAACTTGACGGAGCTTATTATCTTCCAACCAATGGTAATCCAAGCGGTAATATCCAAATTCTTTCTCCGATTACCTATGTGAGTTCTGTAGCAACCCAACCTTCAACTTCACGTGCATACCAGAACACGATCAACCAAGTTGTAGCGGGTATTGAGATTGTGATGAGTTCTCCGGGTACTAACGTTCCATTAGACTCTATCGTGATTTCAACAATGGTACAACTTCATTGACAGACATTACCAACCTGCGTGTTTGACCACCGGCACAAGTAGCTCTTTTGCAACAACCACACAATATGGAACGACTAGAGCCACGCCTGCAGCTTCCAATACTATTTCAGGAACATTGAGTTTGGTTCCGGGTACCAACTACCTTTGGGTAACGTATGATATTCCGTTAACAGCGGTAAACGGAAACAGTGTGGATGCTGAAGTTCCTACTGTATATGTAACGGAGGAACCTTCGTACCAACAACCACCGCACCAGCGGGAGTTAGGCCTATCCGTACAGGGTACTGTATTCCTACCTATACATCGGTAAAACAGATGGGATTTGATTTCAAATATTTCTATTTCAGGAACAACACTTGCCAATAACAGTGGTACTGCTCCGGTAAATCCTGCATACACCTTCTTTGAAGGAAGCCCGAATTTAACAGCAACCTTTATCCAAGGTGGCGCATACACTGTAACTGTTACGGTAGGTACATGGGGAACTCAGGGTATTGCTGCGTGGATTGACTATAATGATGATCAAGTATTCTCTCCTTCAGAAAGAATTGGATTTACGAGTGGTACAATCGGAACAGGAACAGGCGGTTTCCTATTCCTGCAAACCATACTGCCAGCTTTGGTATCCAACTATCATGTGCTTCGGTACCCGGTAAATTCAGAATGCGTGTAAGAGATGTTTACAACCAGAGCGAAAATTTAATTGATCCTTGTAATAGCCAAACTTATGGAGAAACAGAAGATTATGATGTTACCATCCTCGTTAATCCTTTGGTTTATCAATCGTCTACTGCCCAACAAGTAACCGGCATCGCATCGCCTGGTCAAAATGACAAGTCATCTTGCGTGTTCCTGTATACGGAACAGGATGTTCTGTAGGGACTGCCAATGAATTCAGGTTCCGTTATACCGGTACCAATGTGGCGGACATCTCAAATGCAAAACTCTACACTACAGGTAATTCGGCCACGTTCAATACCTCTAAGCTGGTTGGTACAGTAGGAAGTCCTTCAACCAATTTCAGCTTCTTGGTAACAGATACCGTAATACCTAACGATACTACCACTACTGTTAGTGTATGATGTAAGCCCAACTGCAACTACCGGAAACTTCATGGATGCCATATTAGATAGTTTCTACGTATTGGATAATTGGAGGGTGCCAACCGTAACAAACCCAGCAGGTAATTGGTCTATTCAACCGGAAGTAACGTATGTTTCTTCTGCTGTATTCCATCCGTTTACCCACAAAGTTGATAAAGGCACAAACAAAGCCATTGCAGGGCAAGAATCAGTTATGAGTTCAGTTGAGTGCCGATTCCGCTTACCAGTGTGTCATTCCTTACAAATGGTACAACGGATACTGCTGATATTTCAAATCTCAAAATTTGGAGCACCGGTAATTCGCCAATCTTTGCTACAACACACAATTTGGAACTACTGTATCATTCCCTGGAACAGGAGGTTCAGTATCGGGTTCTCTTACATTGAATCCAGACACGAACTATATCTGGGTTACTTATGACATCAAAAACACCGCTCTTAAAGGTAATGTAGTGGATGTAGAATTATCAAGCTTAACGATTAATGGTAATGTTCAGACACCTGTTGTGACAGCGCCGGCAGGAAGTCGTACAATCAGAAATACCTATTGCGCACCAACACATCCAGCTTGTCCGAGTTCATCGCTCATTACAAATGTTACTTTTGGGTCAATCAACAACACAACTGCTTGTGAAAGCTTAAACGGACCTGCATTTAGTTCGTACATTCCAGAGACAGGAAGAACAACTTCCATCTCAAAAGGAGCATCCACAACGCTTTCTCTCACCGTGGGGACAGATTTCGATGCGATCACTGCTGTCTGGATTGACTACAACCAGAATGATACGTTTGAATCATCCGAATTCACTCAAATTGCTTCGAATCACCTTTTAGGAACAACAGTATCTGTTCCAATTTCTGTACCTTGTTCTGCTCTACCGGAGAAACTGTTATGCGTGTTCCACAGAACAGTTGGTGGTCCAAACGGACCTACGGATGCTTGTACTGCTTTCTTCTTTTCAGGAGAGACCGAAGAGTATGTGATTACCATCGTAGATAATCCAGTTGCTGTAAACCACGTGAATGCAATTCAAGAGGACTGGGCTCGTTGCACCAGGTTCCTTAAACAGACCTATCCTACGAATCCCGGTTCGTACAACAGGATGTGGCGTTGCACTTGCAACAACCTTTAAATTCAATACGGCGGGTACCACAACACCAGCAGACATTCAGACTGCTAAACTCTACAGAACAGGATCTTCTTCCGCATTCAACACTTCAACCCTGGTAGCATCTATCAGTTCACCAAATGGTTCGTTTGATTCTTTGTTACTGATACCCTTATCAACAACGATACAACGAATTAACTGGTTGGCTTATGATGTATCTCCATCAGCTGTGCTGGAGGTACTGTAGATGCACGCCTGGATAGTATCGAAGCAATTGGTGGTTATACATTACCTGTATCCGGAATCCTTCCGGTTCGGTAACCATTAACGCTCCAATGACCTATCTTTCTTCAACAACTTCAATGCCGCTGGTAACCAGAGTTTCCAGAAACCAACCAACAACCCAATTATCCGCTTGGAAGTTGTTACGTCACCTACCGGCTCTCCAATTCTGATGGAGTCGATGGATATTAACTTAAATGGTACTACAGATACTGCTGATATCCAGAATATCAAAGTTTGGTATACAGGCTCTAGCAGTACATTTGCTGCAACTACACAATTTGGTACAACCGTTACTGATCCACCGGTAATCGCAAGTCTTTTGCCATAACCGTACCGGGCAGCCAAACATTGGTAAATGGAAGCAACTACTTCTGGATTACCTTCGATGTACCGGGAACTGCAACAGTAGGTAATGCTGTAGATGCTGAATGTACGCAACTCTCGATTGCGGGCGCAAACCAAAATCCGACCGTTTCAGCACCGGCAGGTGCTCGCTTGATCCGCGCAGAATATTGTGCCTCAGGCGCAACTACTGCAGGTGACGAGGAAATCTATAGCTTTGGCTTAAATGGTAACGCGAATGCCAGCGATCCTAATATCGTTGCTCCAGGACCTGGATCCATTTTGAGCAGGTATTCTAACTTTACTACCTTACCAGCATTAACTACAGTTGCTCAAGGTCAAAAAGTAACCTTTGAGGTAATCGAAGATGAGCCGGATGGTCCAACCTATTATCAGTTTGGAACGGCTATCTGGGTAGATTTCAACCAAGATGGTGACTTTACTGACGCTGGAGAAAACGTATTAAGAGAACCTACTACGATCATTGGACCTCGTAACATTACTGGTTCATTCTATGTGCCACTTGGAGCTGCTTTAGGCGAAACAAGGGTTCGTGTAACCGTTGCAGAGGGTATCTCAGGTACAGGTCTCTTGCCATGCTTATCGTACGGATACGGTGAAACTGAAGATTACATCATCAATATTACCGCAGCTCCAACACCTATTGAATACGTTTGGAACCAAACTGCACCAGGTAATTTCAACAGTGCTTCAAACTGGACTCCGTCTCGTTCGGTGATGAACCTTACAGATGCCTTGATTTTCAATAATGGCAGTAACCGTGTAGTAAATGAAGTTCAACAAGAGATCGTTAGAAGTATCACTGTTGCTGGTAGCACCAATGTTACGCTAAACGGCTCAGCCGCTACTACCCTGATTGCCTCTGATTCCTTAAACTTAGCTGCCGGAAGAATCATCACTTCCACCAACATAAGCCTTGAATTGGGAATAGATACAATACCATCGGTGTAATTACCGAACCGGAACCGTAGAAGGAGCATTGGCAAGATGGACCAATGCCATTGGTAACCTCGTATAAACTTCCCTCTTTCCCTTGCTGGAAACGCACGCAATGCTACCGTTGACTATACCGTGAATCCAAGTGTTGCAGGTAAACTGACTGTTCGTTTTGTTACCGGTGCACCTGGTACAACCGGACTTCCTCTAACGGATGGTGCACTTACTTTAGAGAACATTGCAACCACCGGTGTATGGAGGTTATCGAATAGCAATGGGTTAGCAGGCGGAACTTTCAATGCAACCCTGATTGCCGATAGCATTCCATTTGTAACTAATTTTGCTGGAACATCTGTTGTAAGCAGAACGAACAACAGCTCATCTTGGATAGTATCCGGAACACAAGTTGCGACAACTGGTAGCAATGCCTCGATGACATTGATGCGTAATGGTCTAACCACATACGGAGAACTAGGAATTGCAGGAGATGCCAGCAATCCACTTCCTGTTTCATTGGTAACCTTCATTGGTTCAGTAAGAGAATCTGATGCATTGTTGCAGTGGACAACCAGTTCTGAATTGAATAACAGAGGCTTTGAAGTTGAACGGTCATTTGACGGTATAACTTTCAAATCAATCGGCTTCATTAGAGGTGCGGGTACTAGCAACAGAACCGTTAAATATGCTACTACTGATCGTGGTGTATTTGCAAACACATCATTGGCTTACTACCGTTTGAAACAAATTGACTTCAACGGCCAATATGAGTATTCTTCGACCATTCAATTGAATAAGTCACTAACAGGTTTACAATCCGTTTCATTATTCCCGAATCCTTTCAGTGATAAGCTGAGCATCACATTTACCTCGTCAACTGACAGTAAGTATGAAGTTGCAGTTCTTGATCTTCAAGGAAAAACCATTCACACTGAAACATTCAATGCTGTAGAAGGTATCAATGAAATGAAGTTATCAAGTACTTTATCAGAATTGCATGCTGGTTTGTATGTTATTCAGATTACTTCATCAGAATTAACCAGAACCTTCAAGGTAATGAAGAAATAACTTGTAATTGATCAGTGAATCCCAAAAGGGGTGGCAGTTGCCACCCCTTTTTTTTGCCCCCTATGGTACCTATTTGTTCACTCCATCTTCCATAAACTCTACCCCACCCTTGTAAAAAAACTTAACAGAAGTTGCATTTTTACTTAAATCTATTAAATTGCTGTTAAAAATTAGCTAAATATTTAGTTGATTATTCCATCAATTTAATGCTACACGTTAACCCAATCCATAAAAAAGACTTGCTAAATGGGGACTTCCCATGGAATACGACTGTTTGGAATGAATAGTTGTGTTCTTCTATTTGCTTTTCGGTCGTATAAATACTACAAACAAATATTAACACATATTAAATAAATTATGAAAACAACAATTACTAACAAAACCACGAACTGGAGGGGTGTACTTCTCTTGCTAATGGGGACGTTGCTGCTCACGTATGGAGCTCGATCCCAAGTTAATTATTCTCAAGCCTGGAATTCAGCGGGTTTATTCAGTTGGACAGGAGGTGGAACAAATACGACCACACTCCCTTGTGTAACGAGGTCTATCCGCTACAATTTGTACAGTGGTGCAACAAGCTGGAACTTTGTTTCTCCTTCCCTCGGAATTTCTGCTGGTAATAACACCACTATTCAATTCAGTTACAAACTTATCGACTACGGCACCTCTGCTGCTATACCCAATAGTCCGGCATGGGGAACGATTTTAGTACAAACCGGTACCAGTGCTTCAGGCCCATGGACCACAATCGGTACTATTGATCCTACTAACCACGTCGCTGCGGCAACATGTGCAGTAAAATCGTACAATACAACTCCCACTGGTGGATCAACGCTGTTTGTGCGATTTTCATCTACTTGGTCTTCCGGTGACTACTATCTTTATATCGATGAGTTTAGCGCAGTTGAAACCCTGCCAGCATGTTCAGGAACCCCAAATGCCGGAACTGTTGTGTCTTCCGGACCTACTTCTTGTGCTACCAACTTTACCCTCACTCGTCCTAATTCGGAAACCGGTGTAACGGTACAATGGCAAGAAAGTCCAAATATTGGAGGTCCTTACACCAACGTATTGAGCGGAGGGAATAGCAATACCTATACTTCCACCGCACCTTCAACTCCTACTTACTATCAATGTGTTGTTACTTGTACCTCATCGGGACAATCAGCAACAACTGCTCCGGTTTTGGTTAACCCTCCGATCATAGCAGGAGGTACTGCAGGAATAACTGCTTCACCTGGTTGTTCCACTCCAGGTTTTAGCTTAAATGTTACCGGTGCTACAACAGGTAGTCTTACCTATCAGTGGGAAGATTCAACAGCCGGTGGAGCTTGGGCTAATACAGCCATTGCTGCAGCAAGCTCAACCAATGCTACCTTTGTTGCTACCGCTAATGTTGCTCTTCCAACCTATTTAAGAAGAAAAACGATCTGTGCTTCTTCCGGCGTATTTGCGAACTCTTTACCTGTTTTAGTTGAACCCGTGAGAGGTGGTATAGCCGCATCTACTTTAGCTGTTTGTGGTGATAGTATCACCTTATCTCTTTCTAATAACACTACCGGAACAGGTGTAACTTACCAATGGGAAGCTTCATCTGATACAGTAAGCTGGACACCAATCGCCGGTGCTACAAATGCCTCACAAAAAGTTGTAAGCCCGAGCCAAATTAGCTATTACCGTTGTATTGTGACCTGTTCAGCTATTAATGGTACTTCCAGATTCGTTACTGTCAAGCCTGTAACCGGTGGCACAACTACCTTAACATCCTCCATTTGTTTGGATAGTACTTCTCTATCCATTTCTGGTGCATCCTCTGGAACAGGACTCTTTTACGAATGGTTAGTATCATCCGACAGCTTAACCTGGACATCAACGGGCATCACCACGGCAACTTACAAATTCCCTAGTCCGTTAACCACACAATACTTCAGAAGAATTACTGGTTGTGGCATCTCCACAGACTCATCAGTTGCACTAAAAGTATTGAACGCGTGTCAAGGTTTTGGACCATACAGCATTACCCGTAATACTGGGGTTACCTACAACTCTATTCAATCAACCGGTTCAACGTTTACCTGGGGACCAACTACGTTCGCAGCAGATGAAGAAAACTCAGAGAAGGTTTCTTTTCCTCCTGGTTTTACATTTAACTACAATGGAAAAGCCAATACCGCATTTTTCGTCTCTGTAAATGGATGGCTAGGATTTGACACAACCTTAAACACAGGTAATAGCTTTACCATTAACATGTCGGATGCAACCAGAAAGAACATGATAGCTCCATTCTGGAGTGATTTGGTTACCTTAGGCGCTAATGTTAGTAACCTGAGCTTGATCAAATATCAGTTCTCCGGAACAGCACCTAATCGCGTTCTTACAGTTGAATGGAATGAAATGGAAGTATTTAATTATGGTTCTCCAAGTTTGAATTTTCAAGTTAAACTCTATGAAGGTTCAAACAATATTGAATTTGTGTACGGCAGAATGCAAGGTTTTGATGGAAGTGGAAGCGGTTCTATTTCATATGCTACAGGCTTAAAAGGAGAAGTACCTGCAAATGGACAAAAACTATCTTTATTGGTAGAAAACACCAATAATTTTTCGGCAACTACTGTAAATAATGCTTTGTCGATTGCGCCTACATGTAATACGTCATACTTGTTTACCAGCGGTGGTGCATTCAATCCTACAGCAGTATCTAATATTCCTAGTAATGATAGTGTGAGCGCTCCGATTGCTCTGGTAGTGAATGCTACTCCTTGCATTGACAATTGTGGAAACTACTACACAAGCCGCAATGCAACCGCCTCAAACCCTATCATCCAAGCACCAACAGGTACTGCGGATGATGACGTTTGGTTTAGTTTTGTTGCTCCATTAAGCGGGCAGGTAAATGTAAGTGTAACGGGAAGTAACAGCTATAACCCTGCTTACATGGTGACAACTGATTTGTTGGATACAACCGGAATTACAGGTAATTTCAGAAATGCCAATACCAATACTCTTGAAAGTGGCGTGGTAACAGGTCTGGTTGCAGGTAATACTTACCTCATTCGCGTGTTTAATGTGGGTGCAGGATTCGGTTCAACCAGTGGAGCATTCGCCATCTGTGTGAATGAAATTATACCACCACCCGTGAATGATGACACTACCGGTGCTATATTGTTATCGGTAACAACAACTTCAACACCTACTAACTATACAACTTTAGGAGCTACGGCAAGCACACAACCCGTGTGTGGCGGACTTGCTGACGATGATGTTTGGTTTAAATTCACCCCAAACAATACCATTGATACTATTCAGGTAATCGGTATTGGTACTTTCCGTGCTCATGTGCAATTGTTAAGTGCGTCTCTTACTTCGCTTGCCTGTCAAAACACCAATACCAATGCTGGTACTGTAAAGTTTGCTGCATCAAACTTAAAGAAGGACTCTACTTACTTTATCCGTGTTTACCATACAAACTCTGGAACAGCAACAGCTAACTTTTCTATAAGTGTTTATGGTACACCTGGATCTGATAAAAACCTCCAAATGGTAACAATGACAAGACCTACACAGCAAGTTTGCTTCCCTACAACAGATTCAGTGTTTGTGAGGGTAAGAAATGCTTCATTCAGTAATGTACCTTTTGATTTTACATTGAACAATATCAACCTTAATGTAAGTGTGGTAGATCCATCAAACAATGTAAGTACCATCACTACAACTATGAATTCAGGCTCTGTGAACGTTGCCTCCGATACAGTCGTTTTTGTAGGAACAGTGCAAATCAATGTTCCGGGAACATATGCTTTCAGAGCCTTCCTTAGTGGAGCTTCCGACACATTGCGCAATAACGACAGTGCTTCTACAGTGAATATTGTGAATAATGTATTTACTCCACCCTTCTTAAACAATGTAGACTCGGCGGTAGCTGTGAGTCAGTTTGTATTAAATGGTTTTGGTGCAAGTACTGGATTTGGTATCGCGAGTACGCAATCTTTGCGTGTTAATCTTTACTCATTTAACCAAACAGGTTCGTTATCGACATTCCGACTCAAACCAAATGCAACTACTTCATTTGGATTCATGTACCGCATAACTGATTATACTTTTGGCGGTCTTGGGGCTGCAACGACCTTAAGTAATACAGACTCTATTTGTATTGAAGCCTCAACAGATTGCGGCCAATCGTATACTATATTAGATGTAATCAATGGGGCTAACCATTCACCAAGCACCAACTACATCCGTAAAACGGTTAATATTGGTTCTTACAGCCCATCAGAAATACGCGTAAGAATTCGCGGTAACTGGCCAGGTACCAGCAATGATGCCTACATCGATATTGACAGCTTCTTTATGGTAGATGTTGTGGCTCCGACTGTTGTAACAGGCGCAGTGTCCAACCTTACAGACGTAAATGTTAATCTGTCCGGAGCCGTTACCAACAATGGAAACGGCGTTATTACACAATCCGGAGTATTGGTTTCAACAACTGCTAATCCGCTTGTTGGCGATCCGGGTGTTATTGACAGTGCTACAGCAGTAGCTGTTCAGTCTGGTTCTTATACCGTTCCAGTAAATGGTTTGGTTCCGAATACCCTCTATCACTATCGCAGCTATGCGATAAATGTAGCCGGTACCTCATATGGCGCTGATAATACATTTACGACCTTAAGTGCTCCTATCTTAGCAACTGTATCTACTGCTGGAGCAGATTCTATTGCTACCACCCAAGCTAGACTTTCTGGTTCAATTGGTTCTAATGGAGGTTCAGCCATCTTTGCGTCAGGATTTGTATATGGTACTACTCCTGGTCTTACAATAGGCTCACCAGGCTCTAGCAATGCGCAAACGAATCCTGTAATTACATCAGGTAGCTTTAACTTAACTGTAACAGGATTGCTTAACAATACCAAGTACTACTTCCGTGCATACGCTCAAAATGGTGTTGGTGTTGCTTATGGTGCAGAAGATAGCTTAACAACAGCTCCAATCATCTCCACACTTCCTTACACTCAAAACTTTGAGGCAAATCGTTTAGGCTGGACTACAGAGTCTGTTGCTTCAGGTGACAATGCTTGGCAATATGGTACTCCAAATAAAACGGTCATCAATGGCGCATTCTCCGGTACAAAAGCGTTTGTTACCAAGTTATTCGGAGACTATTCTGATGTAGTTAATACAAATGCTGCTTTGGTATCACCACAGTTCGACTTAACAACAGCTGTTAATCCGATTTTACGTTTCCGCCATAAATTCAAAACTGACAATGATGCGAACTACGATGGTGGAATAGTTGAAATGTCAGTTGGAGGTGGACCTTGGACAAGGGTAAGAGCTCTTGTTGGCACGGGTATTAACTTTGATAACGACTCCAACCATGCCTGGTATAATAACTCAAGTGCAAATGGTCCATTAGGTGCATTCAAATTCTCTGGATTAAGCAGCAACTATGCTTCAAATGATAATGGCTGGATTGAAAGTGCTACCTATTTGTTAGGTGCTGCAGGTCAAGACAATGTTCGTTTCCGTTTCCGTTTTGGTGCTGATGCCGGTGGAACTGATGAAGGTTGGGCAATTGATGATATTGAAGTAGTTGATTTGAACGCTGCACCAGTAACTGCTGCGACCAACGTTGTATTATCAGCTCTTTCCAATACAACTGCTACCGTGAGCTGGACAAATGGTGATGGACAAAGAAGAATCGTGGTAGCACGCCTATCTTCAACACCTGCTGTTCCTCCTGCTGATAATGTCTTATACACTGCTTCTCCTGCATTTAGTTTGGGTGTGACAACCGGAACCGGAAACTTTGTTGTATTTAATGGTACTGGATCTTCGGTGACAGTTACCAACCTTACCTTGGCTACTAACTATGCGTTTGATGTATACGAGTACAATGGAAAATACATGCATACCAGGATAAACGGAAGTGCAGCAACAAACTCCGGAACAACCTTGCCTGTTGAATTAACTCAATTCTCGGCAACTACCCAATCAGCAAATGTTATCTTAAATTGGACAACTGCTTCTGAAATCAATAACAGCGGATTTGACGTAGAACGTTCTATGGATGGACGTCGCTTTGAAAAGTACGATTTGTTAGCGGAGCCGGATCAAGCAACCGAATCAATAACTATACGTTAACGGATGAAAAACCATTCCGTGCAACCGGTGTCTCAACACTCTTCTACCGTTTAAAACAAATTGATCTAGACGGAAAATTCACTTACTCGTACGTTGTTAAGGTTTCTGAATCAGCAAAAGCCATTAAAGGTATTGCTGCCTATCCTAATCCTTTCAGCAACGAAATGACCGTTTCCTTAAACGCACAATCTCAAGGAAATGCAACCATCGTGTTAACTGATCTACAAGGTAGGGTTGCAAGCTCTCAAACCTTAGCTGTTGGAACTGGTATGAACATTCTACCTTATCCAACAGCAGATCTCCAACCTGGAGTGTACTTCATGACAATCCAACTAGATGGAGAAACCCAAATTCTCAAAGTGATCAAAAACTAATATTGATCGTTGATTCTTGGAAAAGGCAGCCCCACAGGCTGCCTTTTTCTATTTATTGAGACCTAAATAGTTGATTCCTAAATTAAATCATACTATGACAACCGAATGTTTAACCTATATTTGCCGCTTATTTTATAAAAAGTACTTTGATAACATTTAACGAACTGGGTTTAGACACGTCCGTTCTAAACGCCATCAACGAGTTGGGTTTTACACATCCGACTCCTATTCAGGAACAGTCCATTCCTGTATTTTTGGAAACCGAAAGAGATATCCTCGCCCTAGCTCAAACAGGAACAGGAAAAACTGCAGCATTTGGTTTACCACTTTTACACCGCATCGACTTTAACAGCAAAACCACACAGGCGCTTATTATTTGCCCTACCCGTGAACTTTGTCTCCAAATTTCTAAGGACCTTTTAAACTTTAGCAAGCACCTTAAAGGAGTGAACATTGCTGCTGTTTATGGCGGTTCCAGCATTTCTCAACAAATTGAACAACTTCGCAAGGGTGCGCAAATTATTGTTGCAACACCTGGTCGTTTAATGGACTTAATGGACAGAAAAGCCGTTAAGATTCATGATATTGGCTTTGTGGTTTTAGATGAGGCTGATGAAATGTTAAACATGGGCTTCAGGGATGATATCGAACAAATCCTTGCAGACACCCCGGCTGAGAAACGTGTTGCCTTGTTTAGTGCAACTATGCCTAAACAAGTTAAACAAATCGCGGACCTTTACCTGAAGGATCCTGTTGAAATTACGGTTGGTAGAAAAAATACAACCAACGTAAACATCACTCACGAGTATGCTGTGGTTCACGCAAAAGATAAATACCCGGCATTAAAACGTGTACTTGACTATACAAGCGATCATTTTTATGGTATCGTTTTTTGTCAAACCAAACATGAAACACAAGATATCAGCGACAAGTTGATTCGCGATGGATACAACGCAGACTGTTTGCACGGAGATTTAAGTCAAGGCCAACGTGAAAAAGTAATGAGCCGCTTCCGCCATCACGCTATCAAAATTTTGTTAGCTACTGACGTTGCCGCAAGAGGAATTGATGTAACTGGTATTACCCACGTTGTACATTATCACCTTCCTGATGATATTGAAAACTACACTCACAGAAGTGGACGTACAGCTCGTGCCGGTAAAACGGGGATATCTTTCACGCTGCTGAATATGCGTGAACAATACCGTTTACGTGAAATTGAAAAATTAACCAATACCAAGTTTAACCGCATTCTGATCCCATCAGCCACAGAAGTACGTGATAAGAAACTGATTGCTTTTACTGATACTGTGCGCAATTGCGAAATTGAAGAGACTGTTTTTGATGAAACAGTTCTTAAAGGATTAGAGCCTTTAATGGAGTTAAGCAAGGAAGAACTTGTTAAAAAAATGCTATCATTGGAATTACGCAGGTTCTCCGATGATTACCTGAATGCACCTGACCTAAATGTACAAGAACGCAGCGGTGGAGGATCAAGCTCGAGAGAAAGCAGTGGTGAAGGTAGAGAACGTGCTTATGGTTCTAATCGTGGAACACGTCTGTTTGTAAGCATCGGACAAAAGGATGGTTTGAATATTGGGTCGCTTAAGGACTTTGTAACCAACGTTTCAGGTATTTCTCAAAGCGATATTCACCGTGTTGATGTTAAAGGGGTTTATTCCTTTGTGAATGTGGAAGAAGGTCAGGTTGATCGCTTGATGAAAACATTACATGGAAGCGAATACAAAGGCCGTCAGGTTAGAGTAGAAGTTTCGGGTAATGCAAATGATACTGGACGTACCAGAAGCTCTAGTGGCGGAGGCAGTGGCTTTGGTCGTGGAGGACGCGACAGAGGAAGTCGCTCATTTGGTGGGGACCGTAAAGATCGTAAAGACCGTAATGATCGTGGAGGTTCCGGATCTTCTTCCAGAAGAAGAGAAGGTGATCGTAAGCGAAAATCGTATTAAGTTCAAAAGCCAATCAACTGATTGGCTTTTTTTTTAGAATTCGTTTTAACATTGTAAAATGAAATCCTCCATTCGCATTGGTTTACTTTGTTTGATTATCTCAACCTCCACAACAGGGATGGCCCAAACGAAAAAGTACTTTTCAAGCTCCTCCGAGATGATCTTTTCGTTTGCCAATATCAATAAAGGAGGAAATACCATAGAAAGCAACCTGCGTTGGTCTCCAGTATTCAATTTACAAGGACTCACTAATTATGATTTTGGAAAACGATTCGGTCTGTTCCACGGACTTGCCATGCGAAACGTTGGATTTATCTATGAAATACCCGGAACAGACACACTGAAAAAATATCGGACCTACAATATTGGCATACCCGTTGGATTTAAATTGGGTAACCTGCAAGGTCTATTTATATACGCCGGGTATGAATTTGAACTCCCCTTTCATTACAAGGAAAAAACATTTGTAAATGAAGATAAGAAAGAAAAACTAAGCGTTTGGTTTAGTAACCGTACTCATTGGTATACCCAATCTGTATTTGCAGGTATTAATTTCAAACGTGGATTCAATATCAAGTTCAAGTATTATATCGATCCATTTTTTAATCAAAACTACACACAAACCGTTAATGGTCAGCGGCAGAAGCCGTTCAACAACTTTGATGTGCATGTATTTTATTTCGCAATAGACTTTAATGTATTCAAAGACATAAGAAAATACAGAAAGCCCGAACCTAGGCAAGCAGGTCAACAATACAGCTATCGGAATCAAGGTTATTAACTTCCGAAACGTTCTCTCCACTGCTGATTAAACGATTTTTCGGCCAATTTAGGAAACTCTCTTCGCTCACCCCACGCGGATTTGAAGAATGAATTTAAGGTGAATTGTTTAATACCTGTACCCTTATTCATGTTCTTCCTGCTTAGCATGATTTTTTTCCAACTAAACCACGTAAGCTTTTCGCTGGTTTTAGCTAATCCGCCATGAACGGCATCCCGTCTATTTCTGAGCAAGTGATTGTGTAAATCAATCTTTACAGGGCATACATCGGTACATCTTCCACACAAAGAAGAAGCATTACTCAAATGCTTGTATTCTTCCATTCCTTGCAGGTGCGGAGCCATAACCGCTCCAATTGGACCTGAATAAGGTGTTCCATATGCCGGACCACCAATTGTTTGAAACACCGGACAAACATTAGAACAGGCACCACATTTAATACACGTCAGTGCCTGACGTTGTTCGGGCTGAGCCAACAAATTGCTGCGACCGTTATCCAATAAAATCACAATAAATTCCGAGGGGCCATCCGTATCCTCAGGCTGACGAGGACCAACAACCGTGTTATAGGCCGTAAGGTGTTGACCGCTTCCATAAGTTGCTAACAGCGGCAAGAGGATATCCAAATCGTTGATTGTGGGTACAATTTTTTCAATCCCGGCCAAGACTATATGGGTTTTTGCAAACGTTGAACTAAGTCTTGCGTTTCCTTCATTTTCGGTGATTGAAACCATTCCTGAATCTGCAATCAGAAAATTAGCCCCGGTAATTCCAACATCACTTCGGTAAAATACGTTCCGAAGTTCATTCCGCACATCTTCACTCATTTCTTGCGGCGTTGCTTCAAGAGAGCTGCTGATGGTTGTGTTCAACAACAGTGCAATTTCCTGTCGGCTCTTGTGCATGGCAGGTGTCACTGAGTGATATGGCTTTTCGTTTGCTTTATCAACGATAAACTCTCCCAAATCTGTTTCATATACCTCAACACCCTTTTTCCGCAGAAACTCATTTAAAGAAATTTCTTCTCCTACCATTGTTTTACCCTTCACAACGGATGTTGCATTACGCTTTTGAAGAATTTGAAAAATTTCTTGCTGGGCAGTTTCCGCATCACTTGCCCAAATAACACGTCCTCCCTTTCGAATGATTGCTGATTCAAATTCGATCAGGTACTTGTCCAGGTTTTCAATTACCTTCCAACGGATATATGCAGCACGATCGCGTGCTAGTTCTAGATGGGCATACTGCTCCTTTCCCTTTACAACGGAAGATTCATATTGCTTCACAGCATGCTGCACTTTCGATCTTGTTTCTTTATCGAAAGAATGTTTCTCTGTAAGCTCTGTAAATTCTTCTTGCTTCCGCATCTTATTCAAAGTAAGCGATTATCCCACGGTGATGTTATCAATTAATCTCACATTTCCACACCATGACGCAATTAATGCTACATATTGTTTGTCAGGTGCGAGTTGTCGAACAGGTTCAAGGCTGATCGGATCAACCACTTCAAGGTATTCCGGTTTTAAAAGTGGTTGTTCAGCCAGCATCTTTCTCGCATCTTCCAGAATTGTTGTTAATGGGGCCGTGGCATATTGATCACGTATGTGAAATAGCACCTTCGAAATGATCAGGGCTTGTTTTCGTTCTGCTTCAGATAACCGGGCATTGCGTGAACTCATGGCAAGTCCATCCGGATCCCGAACTGTTTCACCTAGTACAACTTCAACGCGCAAATTGAATTCCTTTACCATCCGCATAATCACAGCACATTGTTGAAAGTCTTTCCGCCCAAAATAAGCCTTGTCAGGCTCAACAAGTTCGAACAGACGTTGAACGATGGTAATCACCCCATCGAAATGTCCGGGACGAAAAGCTCCTTCCAAGCTGTGGGTAACAGGTCCCCAGTTATAGGTTCCAATAGCAAGTCCATCCGGATACATCTCTTCTGCCTCCGGACTAAACACAACATCCGCCTCCCCTTGTCCAAGAAGTACCAGGTCGGCCGGCAATGTTCTTGGATACTTTTCTAAATCTTCACGGTTATTAAACTGTGTGGGATTCACGAAAATACTGACCACAGTGATGTCATTCTGCTGCTGACTCAGCTTTACCAGGGAAAGATGCCCTTGGTGCAATGCACCCATGGTAGGAACGAATCCAATGCTCTTGCCAATGGCCCGCTGGTGTGTTAAGTAGGCGGTGAACGCCTGGATCTCCTTGAAAAGTAACAAACTACTATACTAATTATTAGGCAGTTAGCCTTATTGAACAAAAGAAATGGGCGGAATATTACTGAATTTCTTTGCAAAAGGCGTAATTTTGTATACTTTTTTTAGCACAAAGCGTATGTCAAAAAAGAAAATACTGTTCATTTCTTCTGAAATGACACCATTTCTTCAGGTTAGTAGTGTAGGTGAATTGGCAAGAAGACTTCCACAAGCAATTCAAGAGAAAGACAACGAAATCAGGGTATTAATGCCCCGGTTTGGCTGCATAAATGAGCGACGCAATCGTCTGCACGAGGTGGTTCGGTTGTCCGGATTAACATCACAATTGACGACAACGACAATCCGCTGACCATTAAAGTAGCCTCATTACCAGAGGCTAAGATGCAGGTTTACTTTTTGGACAACGAAGATTACTTCCACCGTAAGTTTGTTTACACCGACGAAAACAACAAATTCTACGGTGACAATGACGAGCGAACGATCTTCTTCTGCAAGGGAGCCCTTGAAACGGTTAAAAAACTTGGATGGCAACCAGATATCATTCATTGCCATGGCTGGATGACGAGCCTGATTCCGTTATACTTGAAAACGATTTATAAATCGGAACCTGTTTTCAAAAATGCCAAGGTTGTTTATTCAGTCTTCGAAAATCAGTTTGAGTCAAATCTTGGGAAAGAATTTGCCCGTAAAGCAAGTTTGAATACCATTGATAATAAACAAACAGCCGGATTATCAGATTCGTCGTGTTCGGGATTGTATATGAGTGGCATAACCCATGCAGATGCAGTTGTAAAATGCAGTGATGAAATTGCTCCTGAGGTTACTACCTTCATGAAAAAGCAAAAAGGTAAGATTGTCATGGACCATAAAAATGAGGAAGGATACGTTGAAGAATATATTAAACTTTATGACAGTTTGCTTCAAAGGCAGAATTAATTTATTCGCATTCCTCCTTCTCACTTTCTCGTTTACGTTTACCTCCTGCAGCAAAAACGAGAGTACCGTTGGCACAGACTTAGTTGATGGTATTACCGGATTTGATGTAAAGTGGAGCGACACTTCAACATTGGTTTGTTTTACCACTATTGGCGACTCTTTCCCAACACGGGATGCGTCTTCCTATATTTTGGGAAAAATGAATGATCCGGAATTAGGCATTTCAACGGCAAGCTTGATCAGCGAATTCACCCCTCCCACCAGTTTGCCCACTAACTGGGATAACTCAACCATTACAATTGACTCGGTTGTATTGCAACTCAAGTTTCTCAATCGTTTATCGTATTACGGCAACCTCGCCACTTCTCAAACGATTCGTGTATATGAACTTGGTGAAGCACTTAACCCTGACTCGAGTTACCGAACCGACCGCAATTATGCGTATAATCCTTCAAAGCCTTTAGGAACATGGACTGGTTCGCTCAACAGACTTGAGGATAGTGTTTCCATTACTTTAAATGGAAGTACCGTTACCCTGCCTCCACATATCCGAATTCGTTTAGATGATGCAGACTTTCTGAATCGCTTCAAGACGACACCTACCTCAACGTATGCAAGTATTAGCACCTTTAAATCTGTATTTAAGGGGCTCATCATCCAACCTGAAACCACTCCTTTGAATGCGGGTGAAGGAGGAATGGTGAATATGCAAATGCGCTCCAATGCCATTACTTCTGTGGTATTGTATTACAATGGAACACAAAAGGTGGAATTTCCGCTAAGTGATCCGAACAACGCGATCCGTTATAATCAGTTCAAACATGAACACCTGATGACACTTCCTATCCAAGCGAAAAATATTGGTAGCCATAGAGATGTTAATTATGTAAAGGCCATGGGCGGACTCAAAACGCGCATCCTCATTCCTTTTTTGTTTGACTATATCAAGTCCAACAAAATTATGGTGAATAAGGCTGAGGTAATTATTCCGATTGTATCTGGTCAAATACCGGAAACTACCTAACACCGAACAAGCATGCGTCTCTTTTCTTCGGATTCATTGGGCAGAAATGAACTCATCGCAGATGTTCTGGATGGCAATAGTTTGAACTACTATGGTGGAAGCTATAACAGTACCACACAAACGTATACGTTCAACATTATGAGGCATGTTCAGCAAACGCTTAACAACCATGCTCAAACAGGTTTAAATCGTAATTATGGGCCTCAATTTATTTATTCAGGGAGATAACCCTGTATCTGCTTCTCGTGTTATTTTAGATACAAGGCCTGGAAAAGTGAAACTTAAACTGAGCTATACTGTTATAGAATAAGAGATGATTATCAAGGTTAATACTTCGATCGAATCTGAACTGACAGATCTTTTCAACCACCTCAAAGCGGAATCGTCTCACTTCAGGTTTGTGCCAAATGAGCGTGTTGTCATTGCCCCAAAGTATACACGTAACCTCAAAGGGATCTTCCCCCAAGTACTAGATTGTGTAGAGATTAATACCCCTTACCACCTCGCTTCAAAATTGTGGAAGCAATCAACCCGATTTGATGTCAGGGAGTAGAAATAAGCAATACCGGATTTCAAATGATTGCTGGTCCTTGTAGTATTGAGACGGAAGCACAGATTTTCGAAACCGCTGCCTTCTTGCAACAGTTGGGGGTTAAATTTATCCGCGGCGGAGCTTACAAACCCGCACTTCCCCATATTCATTTATGGGCCTGGGAGAAGATGGATTAAAGCTATTAAAAGAAGCGGGCTGTTAAACATGATTTACGCATTGTAACGGAAATCATGGATCTGAGCTTACTGGATCAGGTCATGGAATATGCCGATATTCTTCAGGTAGGTAGCCGGAACATGCAGAATTTTTACATGCTTAATGAGCTTGGGAAAATCGACAAACCGATTTTGTTAAAAAGAGGTATGCATGCGAAAGCAGCAGAGTGGCTATTGGCCGCTGAATATGTTTTAAGCGGTGGCAATTCAAAAGTGATCCTTTGTGAACGCGGCATTCGCAGTTTTGACCCGGAAAACTCGTAATGTGATGGATGTAGGGGTGATTCCTCTGTTAAAAGAGCTGAGCCACCTTCCTGTCATTGCAGATCCAAGTCATGGTACCGGTGCCGCCTCCCGTGTTGAATCGATGGCCTTGGCCAGCGTAGCTGCGGGAGCAAACGGATTGTTGATTGAAATCCATCCACAACCTGAAAAAGCCCTTTCAGACAGTGCTCAATCTATTACCCTTTCAGCATTTGGAGCTCTTAAACAAAAGGTAGACATCCTTCAAACAGCTATTAATGCAGCGAATTCAGATGCTGTTTTAAAACTGCAAACATTGTAGTACTTTTGGTCGTCATTATTTCTTATCATTTTTTAAATCACTCAGATACGTATGTGTGGAATCGTAGCTTATATAGGTCATCGTGAGGCCTACCCGATCATTGTTAAAGGACTCAAACGGCTGGAATATCGTGGTTACGATAGTGCCGGAGTTGCTTTGTTAAACAATGAGAAAAACTTTCTGGTTTACAAAAAAAGTGGCAAGGTATCTGACCTGGAGCAATCCATTGCTTCCCAAGATACCCAAGCCTTCACGGGCATGGGACATACCCGTTGGGCTACGCATGGCGCTCCTAATGATGTCAATGCGCACCCTCATCTTTCCCAAAACGGAGAATTTGCCATTATTCATAATGGTATCATTGAAAATTATGCCTCATTGAAAAAGGCACTCTCAGACCGTGGGCATGTTTTTAAAAGTGAAACCGACACAGAAGTGCTGATTCACCTCATTGAAGAAATCTATACCAACAACGCGGTTGGTTTTGAAGAAGCAGTAAGGATGGCACTGACACAGGTTGTTGGTGCTTATGCGATTGTGATCCTTTCCAAAAAAGATCCGAATTACCTGATCGGGGCCCGTAAAGGAAGTCCTATGGTTATCGGTGTGGGTGAAGGTGAACATTTTATTGCCAGCGATGCAACTCCTATTGTTGAGTATACCCGCAATGTTATCTATTTGAATGATGGGGAAGTTGCAATCATAGATGGTCAAAATCTCACCATCAAAACAATTGATAATACGATTAAGACACCTTATGTGCAAGAGTTGGAGATCAACTTAGAGAGCATTGAAAAAGGTGGGTTTGATCACTTCATGATGAAGGAAATATACGAGCAGCCTCGTTCAATCCTGGATTCTTTTCGCGGACGTATTCATATTCAGGAAGGAACCATCACCATGGCAGGAGTTGATAAGTTTGAAGACAAACTAAAAAACATCAAACGTATCATCATTGTAGGTTGTGGAACTTCATGGCATGCCGGCTTGGTAGGAGAATACCTTTTGGAAGACTTTGCCCGCATTCCGGTGGAGGTTGAGTATGCGTCAGAATTCCGTTACCGCAATCCGATTATTGATGAAAACGATTTTGTGATCGCCATTTCCCCAATCGGGAGAACGGCTGATACGTTAGCAGCCCTTGAGTTGGCGAAAAGTAAGGGTGCGACCATTTTTGGTATTTGCAACGTGGTAGGATCATCCATTCCTCGTATGACGGATGCCGGAGCCTACACCCATGCCGGACCTGAAATCGGTGTGGCATCTACAAAAGCATTTACCGCTCAGGTAACTGCGCTAACCCTGATGGCATTTTCGATTGCACAAAAGAAAGGTACCATTTCGACCCAACGCCTTCGTGAGCTGCTCACCGAACTGGAAACTATTCCGGCTAAAAGTTGAAAAAACACTTGAGTCGAACGACTATATCAAAAACAATCGCAGAACAGATCAAAGACAGCAGAAATGCGCTTTACCTGGGACGCGGTTATGGCTCTCCCGATTGCATTGGAAGGAGCATTGAAATTAAAAGAGATATCGTACATCCATGCAGAAGGATATCCGGCCGCTGAAATGAAACATGGTCCGATTGCATTGATTGATGAAGAAATGCCGGTTGTGGTTATTGCTACCCAACACAGTAATTATGAAAAGGTAATCAGCAATATTCAAGAAGTTCGTGCCCGTAAAGGAAAAGTAATTGCGATTGCAACCAAGGGAGATGAACATATCAAAGAACAGGCTGACCATGTAATTTATATTCCTCAATGTGAAGAAGCAATGCTTCCTTTGTTGGCAACTATCCCACTGCAACTACTCTCCTACCATATTGCCGTGATGCGCGAGTGTAATGTTGATCAACCTCGTAACCTTGCAAAATCAGTTACAGTCGAATAATACCTTGCTTTAACATTATAAAAAAGGCTGTCAATCCAAAAGATGACAGCCCTTTTCTGTAAGTATTCGTTTGAAGTTATTCAATCACCACACATAAATGGTATGAATCGGAATGACATAATTTCCTTCAATCTGAATTGTTTGTAAATCCATCCGGAGAATTCGGGTTTGTATGGCACAAAAGTCCGTTTCACCCTTTAGCACAATTGTTGTTTGAACCTTCTCACTACCTGCCATGTTTTTTGCCTTATCTAAGGCAACCGCGCGAACACGTATATCTTCTGCACGGTGAAAAATTTCAGTTGCAGAACAGTCGAAAGGACGCGAGTTCCTCCGGTTTAATTTGGGAATATCTCAGATTTGTTGCCGTATCCATCTTCACACATTCTTACAAGGCAGCCTCATAGCGGCGACTTACTTCTTCCCAGTTAATGATATTCCAAAATGCTGCACAATAATCAGGGCGGCGGTTTTGGTAATGTAAATAATATGCGTGCTCCCACACATCCAATCCAAGAATTGGTGTTCCCTTTACCTCAGCGACATCCATCAACGGATTATCCTGATTGGGAGTAGAAGTGATCACCAACTTACCGTTTGAAACGATCAGCCAAGCCCATCCGGATCCTGAAACGGGTTGTTGCCGCTTTGTTAAAGTCTTCTTTCAACTTCTCCATTCCACCCAAGTCAGCCTGAATGGCTGCTTCCAGTTTTGCAGACGGTTTTGAAGGCGTACCGCTAAGGATATTCCAAAAAGCGTATGGTTATAATGCCCTCCTCCGTTGTGCGAACGGGCATTGGGTATTTGCTGATGTTTTTGCAAAGCTCTTCAACCGAAAGTTTTTCTGCATCTGTTCCGGCAACTGCGTTGTTTAAGTTGGTTACATAAGCATTATGATGCTTTCCATGGTGAATTTCCATGGTGCGCGCATCAATATGTGGTTCGAGTGCGTTTACGCATAAGGTAATGGTGCTAATTCGAAAGCCATATTGGTTAAAATTAAAGTGATACATGAAATAAGGGCTGCAATATACAGCATTTACTTGTTTAACAATTCGGAAGTATATTAGTTTAAGATGAAGTTTACGTGCCAGGCGAAGTGCCTTGTTTATGCTTACGGGAATTGCATACCTTTCTTTAAAATTTCACCCAATATGCTAAAAGGCTTTTCTCTTCCATTGGTTATCCTTGGTTTAGTATTGTTTCTGTTTGGATTTATTGCGGTAACAGCACCCAATATGACCGTTCAAACCCTCATGCTTTACCTGGCTTACATGCTTGCAGCGGTCGGGGAGTTTCTGTATTCGTCGGGTTTGTTATCCGGAAAAGCAGTTCAAACTGGCTCATCACAAGCCTTCTAGGTGTAGTTATTCTGGCTCTTGCCGTGTTTATCTTTTTAAATGACCAGGCTGCTGCCAAGTATTATACCTTATTCATTGCAGCCTGGGCTGCTTTAATGGGCGCTGCTTTGATTGTATCTGCCTTTTACCAGCAACAGCTTAAAGTTGTACTCATCGTAAACGGACTGATGAGTGTGGGATTCGGGCTGGTTATCTACTTCAATCCTTTTACCGGAACCAATACACTTAACTTCATGGTAGGATTCTATACCATTTTATTGAGTGTGATGCTTGTATACCTTGCTTATAAAATAAGCCGTAGCAAAGCCAATTGAAGAAACATTGTTAAAAGACTCGGAATAAATTTACGGGCGCAATTTCTGAAAGAATGTCTTGAGTAACGCCGCACATTCTTCCTCCATCACTCCTTTTACAATGGCTGTCTTGGGATGAAGTGTATTACCCGCTTTTTGGTATCCGCGTTTATCGTCGGAGGCGCCGTAAACAACTTTGGATATCTGGCTCCAGAAAAGAGCCCCGCCGCACATGATGCATGGTTCAAGCGTGACATACAATGTACAATCCCATAAGTATTTTGCGCCCAAATAGTTTGCAGCCGCGGTAATGGCTTGCATTTCAGCATGCGCTGTTACGTCCTTCAATCTCTCTGTGAGGTTATATCCCTTACCAATCACTTTGTTTTCGCAAACAACGATTGCACCAACCGGAACTTCTCCCTCATCAAACGCCTTTTGGGCTTCTTTCAAGGCTAAGTTCATAAAGTAGGCATCTGAGAATAATTCCATTTGAATCCTTATTTTTATTGCAACATACATAAATGAGCCTGAAAAAAAAGATATCCATTCTGTTGTTGATAATATCTCAACATGCATTCTCGCAACAACCTTTTATGTACCATTTAACGGATGAGGACGGACTACCCAGCATGGAAGTTTACAATATGCTGCAAGACCGTAAAGGTTTTATTTGGGTAGGAACAGATAATGGTATCTGCAGGTATGATGGCAAACGGTTTAAGCTGTATTATCACCCCATGCAGCGGGGCAAATCCTTCTCTCACTTGTGTGAAGATCCACCTGGGGCGTATCTGGACGGTTAATTTTGCCGGGCAGATTTTTTACATCGAACACGATACACTCAAACTTTTTGAGCCCTTTGAAAAGATCTATGTTTCGAGCTTTCCGCGCATATCAATTAGCAAAGACAAGCGTATTTGGATCATGGCAAATGGTAATTCCATTCATTATGCCCATCTAGACACACTTACTTTACACCAGTATCCAACACCCGGCAATCACTTCTTTGTAAGCATTGTTTCGGACGCGCAAAACAATGTTATTGCACAGGGAGATCTCCATCTACCGGATCATTCTTCATCAGCCGATGCAGTCGGCAACTGGAGAAAAGCCCGGTATGATTTATGCGGAAGGAACCCAGCAAGTTCTTTTTTGTTCGACAACACGCTCTGGTCCGCGAATAGAATCATTGGACATAAAACACCTCCGAACCAAGAACTTCAATACACAAAATTTTCAAGGGCATTCAATCACGTGTAACAGATCTTCGAATTTTCAGTGAAGAAGATGCCTGGTTGCTTACGTTTGACGGAGCCTACTCGTTTAAGCTACGGGAAGGAACTTGCAGTGACCGGCAAGCGTTATTGAAAGGGAATGCGATTTCATGGATGATCAAAGACCGAGAAGGTAACTACTGGTTTTCGACCTTAAAAAATGGCATTTTTATCATGCCTTCCAAATTTGTTTGGACCATGGATGCTACCAATTCAGCCTTACCTGAGAACCGAATCAGTCGGATTGATACGGACGCCTCTGGCAATCTGTATCTAGGTACAGGTCGCGGTCATATTGTGAAGATCAACCGGCAAACCAACAAGATCGAAAGAACCATTCAACTTGACCGGTCGCAACAAGATGTTGAACTACTCAAGATTGACCGAAAGCGCAACCTGATGGTGACGCAAAACAACAACCTTTATGAAATTAATCTGTTGACCTTTTCAACGAACACAACTCCCCGGATTATCCTCTTTAAAGGATGTGAGCTTTGATGATTGGGGAAACCGTTATGTGAGTAATTCCTTTTTGCCGCCATCATACCCGCTACCAATGGAGCTGCTTCACCATTTACCCGAAACCTTCCTCCCGTTCGTAAGTATTATCATTATCAACTTCAACTTGCGCGCATACAAAGAGGCGTTTGCAACTTACTTTCAGTTAGTGATACAAGTATCTGGTTTGGGTATGTGGATGGTATTTATGTATACCACCGCGGGCGTGAAATGCTGGTGAAAAATGAATTTGGACAACCTATTTATCCTCCAACAAGGATGCACCAGGATGAGCATGGAACCATCTGGATTGCTACAGTTCAACAAGGTATCTATGCCTTTAAAAACCGCCGACAGGTACTTCATTTAACGCAGGAAAATGGATTAAAATCTAACTTCATCCGGTGTATCAAAGCTTACCGGAACAGGGTTTGGTTTGGAACCGATAAAGGCGTTCAATCGTATCATACCATCACCCAAAAACTACAATCATTTACCAAAGAAGACGGTCTGCTTACAAACGATGTATTGGATATTCATGTTGATGGTAACAGGGTTTACCTTGCAACTTCAAAAGGTCTTCAATGGTTTGATGCAACACAACTCCGCACAAATCTTGTTCCACCGATGATCTACATCTCGGAAATCACCTTAAATGACACTCAGGCCATTTCAGAAGATATGAGTGTATTGGAGTCATGGCAAAATAATCTTACGTTCAATTTTATCGGTATTGCCACGCAGCAGGGGAAACATGCACTACGCATACAGGCTTATCGGACTATACAACCAATGGAAGTATGTCAATGCAAATGAGCATTACGCCCGTTTTGTTTCCCTTCCTCCGGGCACCTATACATTTGAGGTAAAGGCGGTGAATGAGGATGGTACTGAAAGTGTGAACAGTGTTCAGAAAAGTTTCACCATCACCCCACCTTACTGGCAACGCTGGTGGTTTGTAACACTCATGGCATTTGTACTTATCAGTATTGTAAGCTTACTCTTCCTTGTTCGAATTCGCATCATTCAAAGAAGAAATAAACTTCAAACAGATAAGACCAAGTTGGAAATCGAACTTCGCAGTTCTCAGCTGTCTGCTCTTAAAGTGCAAATGAATCCGCATTTTATTTTTAATGCATTGAACTCTATTCAAGAGTATAATTTTAACGAATGAAAAGAAACTGGCCAATAGTTATTTGGGGAAGTTCAGTGATTTAATGCGGCTTTATCTGGACATGAGCAACAAACGAAGTGTGTCTCTAGATGAGGAGGTAAAAGCCCTGAATTTATACCTGGAATTAGAAGCCATGCGGTTTGAAGACACATTTGATTACATGTAGCTATTCAAGAAACCTTGCAAGTGGATCATATCTTCATCCCACCAATGATTATCCAGCCTTATATTGAAAAACGCGATTAAACATGGCCTATTGCATCGGAGAACCCAACGAAAACTTTCCGTTAGAATAACCTCGGCTAACGCCAATACACTGATATGTGAAGTTGAAGATAATGGTATTGGCAGAAAACAATCAATGGAATTGAATCAGATTCGCAACCGTAAACATGCCTCCTTTGCTACCGGAGCTACACAAAAACGACTTGAGTTATTGAACAATGAACGAACCGGAGATCATAAAATTGGTGTTACGTTTATTGATTTGCTAAATGGAGATGGCTCACCAGCCGGAACAAGAGTTATCCTAACTATTCCATTTGAAGCATAAAAAACCCTGTATCGTTTCCGATACAGGGAGATCTAAACCTAACACTTCAACCTATTGTTTGATCAGCTTTTGCCTGTATTGCTGACCTGAAGATTGATTCAAGATAAGGGTATACATTCCAGAAGGCAGATCGGTTATATCAATCCAATCAAATCCTGAATGTACTTCTTTTACGTTTGGCCTGCTACGTTCATGATGTGCATCGATTGCCATTTCGCATTGTTATAATCTTCGATAACCAAAAATCTACTGGCAGGATTCGGATAGATCACTCCCACCGGAAGGTTCATTTCCTGCAATGCAGTTCGGTTAAAGATGAAATCATCTGATACTGTTACACAACCGTTGTTGTCTTCAACTTCAACGTTATAAGTTCCCGAATTCACAGGCGTAACCCTGTTGGTGGTTTCACCGTTTAATTGTACTGAGTTAAAGTACCATATATATGAGGCGTATCCACTGTTTACTTCAAGTGTACCATTGTTGATGACGACCACTGGTTTAACAGGTGTATTCACCAGTATACGCATATCTGACGCCGTAACACTGCCGCACGATGTGGAAACATCACAGGTAAACACATCACCAGAATCAATCGCTGTGAGATTGGTTAATACAAGGGTATCGTTTGTTGCCGATGTAATGATGTTGCCATTGCGTTTCCATTGGTAGGTTGCACCTGAATCCCCAGTACAAAAAGAGAAAGTGTACTACCCGCGCATACTGTGTTTGTTGCAGGCGATTGATCTTTGATGGAAGCAGATTCCACAATGGTAATGAGTGCTTCTGATGATCGTACCAACATTCCCTTGACATGATCCGGTTACTTCAACCGAAATTACAGCTGAAGTTCCACCAATATCTGCTGCTGTTAATCCGGTAACCACAATCGAATCGGAATTTGCTCCACTAACCTTGCCCGGAAAATCCTGCACTGCTTACCATTGACTATGATATTGCATTCGTTGCTTTTACTGCACTCCAACCGTTAGTACCAGAACACACCTGTTTGTTCTGAGGCTGTTGCGTTACATTGGGAAACTGCACTAACGACAATACCGTTCCCGTTGATGTAACGGTATCCAGGCTCCAAAAACTTTGCAGGTATAGGTACCTTGCCCCAATGATGATGTCCAAAACTGTAAGTTGCGTGTAATGGCGCCGGTAATATTTGTTCCCGAGTTGGTAATTGCTACACCATTGCGGTACCATTGGTAACCTAAGACACTACCTGTTGCTGTAATAATGAAGGTTTGTGTAATTTGTAGCACTAGGACAAAAGCTTAATGTCGGGATGGATTGCTGCGTGATTGTTACAGGTGAACTTACATCAACACGCACTGTTGAGGATTGTATCTGTGATCCACATGACCCTGAAACGATAACACGGTAAAAGCCCGTATCTGCGATGGTTGGATTAGCAACGAATGTATCTATTTGAGGTTGCACTGGTTATATTTATTCCGTTTACCTGCCATTGGTAAGTCACTCCGGAACCAGCAGCTTCTATGCTTAGTTCCAACTTCTTAGAAGGACAAACAGATTGCGTAATCGGTTGATTGATGATGCGTGTTTGTGCGTTAACGGTAATGCTGCCTCAATGCTGGTATCAGTACCACATACACTGTTAATGACTACACGATACAATCCGGTATCTCCCAATGTGATTGCTCCAAACAGCAATGTATCATTGCTAACTGTAGATAGCGGCAACCCCATTTTTTGCCAAAAATAGCTGGCGGCAGGATCATGTTGCAGATACGGATAACTCAAAACGGGATTCCTTCGCATACGGTTGCCGAAAGCGGTTCTCGTAAAATCTGCAATCCGGTGTTGAGGGAAACCCTGGCTTGCATTGATGAAATCTGTTCCACAGAATATTACTAAGCACACAATAGTATAATCCTGTATCTGCCGCCGTAATATTTGTAATATTAAGTTGTGCTGTACTCACTCCATTGTAGGTATTGCCATTGGCAAGTACTGTGTTACCCTTTTTCCACTGGTAAGAAATACCCGATCCAATAGCTGCAATACTGAGGTTAGCAGAACCTCCTTCGCAGGTAGTTTGTTGCTGGGTTGCGCTGTAACAACCGGTTTCGAATTAAGCTAACTGCAGCTGTATCTGACCATACAAAAACACAGCCCGAAGAAATGCGGCAAACATAACTACCCGTATCTGCTACAGACATATTGTTGATGGTGAACGACGCTTGTTGGGCATTTTGCAGTGGTAATCCGTTTTTGAACCATTGATACAAAAGGTTGTTCCTTCTGCACGCACTGTTAATGAGGAACCAGATACTCCCGGGCAAATAGTTGTTATTGGCGACGGTTGTGTTTGTAATATCCGGCCGGGCAAATTGCTTAGCAATATCATCAGCTGTCCATGTGCGCTGATGAAATTCTCACCTCGTCGAGTGTACCGTTAAAATACTGCCACCCGTTGGTATGTCCTGCCCAGCCACTGGCATACTGGCACCGATCAAAACGTTTTGGGTTGTTGACGTTGAATACACTGCGTTTGATGTTCCAACCAAAACGCCATCCAAATACAATGATTGTGATGTACCGTTTCCGGTGAGTACGGCCTGATGCCATAGTCCATCTGTTACCACTTGACCAGATACAGGAGGTGTTGCATTGACGTCATAAAACTTACCGGATAACCTTCCTGTATTGGTGATGTATAACATAGACTCCATCCTGTGGTTGGGGCACTCGGTGGCAATCCGCTGGTTGCACCCACCAGTCCCATGGTGGTATTAGCTGTTGACGTTTTAAACCAAACAGATACGGTAAAGTTTGGATTACCGCTTGGAATAATTCCGATTGGTAATTGGTATTCTGCTTCCCGACATACTTACGAAATTTGTTCCGCTACCTGTTGAACCAAACCTGCCTACTGCAGCGGTGATATTGGTTCCAATACCATTGTAAATTGACGGAAACGATGTTCCATTTCCGTTCAACGGATAGTAGGCTTTTTCTGCAGCACGACCAGGAACCTGTGCAATCGAAATGTTCACGTTGGCGTTGGCTGATGTTAGGGTGTTCTGACAACCATCTGTAAGTGTAACAGTATATGTTCCTGCATTCGAAGTATCTGAATTGATAATGGTTAATGTATCTGAGGTTGCTCCGCTGATATTGGTTGTATTTAGGATATTGGATCCAATTTCGTTTCCACTGGTATTGCAGAGAAGCTCCTCTTGCAACCACAGTTAAACGAATGGTATTTGACGGACAGTAATTTCCGGAAACAGGATTTGCTGCAATTGTAATGGGCCGAACTCAGTCCTATTTGAATGGTATCCGATGCAACCGTGTAGCAGTCTTTGGAAATTTTACAGAAGTAAACACCGGTATCTACAGAGGTGGTTTGATTGATTACAAGAACATTGCTATCCACACCTCTGATATTGGTACTATTCACCAATTCAGTAGATCCCTTAAACCATTTATAGGTAAGACCTGATCCTGAAGCATTTGCCGGAATGATGGCTGTAGCATTTGTACAATATACCGCCTGACGCTTTCCGGAGGTGAATCCGATTGGCTGAGCGATGCGTGCTATTTCTTCTGAGCTGAACGAGCGATGGTACATTCTAACATCATCAATACTACCTTGGAAATAGTTCCATCCTGTTGTGGTATTTGACCATCCACCACCCAATTTGCCCCGATAACATAGTTGGTTGCTAGTGATGTGGTGGTAGTTGCCTGAGTTGCAACCAATACTCCATCGAGGTAAAGGGCTTGTTGGTTATTGTTACCATAAACAAACCAATGCCGCATGGTGCCATACATCGTCATTCACATCTACTGTCGAACTCCAGGCTGTCAGGTTTCCCATTATATGCTTTTCCTTTGAGTTTGTTATCCGTACCGATGTATAAAAATGAATTGTAGCTGTTTGGTGCATTCGGAGGAAGCACATTGGCGTTGCTGATTAAACCACCGGTACCCTGATTGGCTTTAAACCATAACATCACTGTAAACACTTGTTGGGTTGAAGCGATACTTGACTGTGATGATATACGTGAATCTGTTCCGTTAAACACCGCAGCCGCATTTGACAATCCAAAACGGTCTGTTGTATAGGTAACCGAATTAGAGGTCCAAACCCGGTTGTTGCCACTCACATCTGCAGATGTTCCATTGAATCGTTGAAAGGAACGTAGGCTATCGCGCATTTCATTGTTACCCTGAACCTGTAATTGTGCTGATCTTGAAGGCCAGAAAATGCATGAAGTTGCCGGAGCAGCTACACGAACAGCATATGCTCCACTATCGTTGATCGTCACTTCCGATATGGTAAGTGTATCACCATTGGCTCCATTCACTTTTGTATTGTTCACAAGCGGGCTTCCGTTATATGTCCAAGACATCAGGTATTTGGTTGTATCCCTGTTCTCTCCTTGAAAATTGAACCGAACCGTATTTAATGAACCATTACAAGCGGCAGCGGCAGCGGGCTGACGTGTGATGGCGAACCAGTCTCTTAATGCACCTATTTCAACCAAACTAAGTTCGCGGTTATAAATGAACAAATCATCGTAAAACCCTAAAGAAGGTGTGCCTGCGGTGCTGCCGTTGTTAATTCTGCCAAATGCATTGTTGACAATGCTGTTAAGAATGCATTGTTGACCTCCATTACCGGTACCCCATCCACGTATATTTTCTGATTGGTTCCTGCCTTCACCACCGTAAAGTGATACCAACGTTGTGATGCTACCGTAAACGTACTAGGCACAAATGTATTGTTAGGCATCGTGAACCCGAGTACGTTATGGAACTAATAGACAAGTGAGCTGCAGCACTATTGCCTGCACTAAAGATATTACGGGTTTGATCCATCCCAACTTACAAAGAACCAAGCACCGATTGTGATGGTATCTGTGGAAACCGCCGTGAAGTTGAATGCATTTTGGAAATTCGGACCATTTATGGATTGGCCTGTTGAACCGAATCGGTTTTGTTGTACGTAACCGGCTGTACCTGTCATGTTGCGAACACCATTTTCATCGTTCAGGTTTCCATTAAACAAGTAATATGATAATAACCCGTTGGTCAGACTTCCATCTCCAAAAACTCACCAAAACGCTGTCTACTGCGTATTGGTAACAACCCTATGGTCGCATTCAGCACATACCAACCCTTTTGGGTTGGGTTTCCATTGGAAAGGATCAATGAATCACTCGTTGCACCGGCAATATTGCTTCCATTGCTGATGGCATTACCGGATTGGGCCCATTGATAGGTGTATTGATGTGCATTTCCAAGTTTCATTCTGGGGTTAACAGACCCGTTTGTGCAGGCTACAGATGTGCGTATTATCTGTTGTGCTTCCGGCATATTGTATAATAGGACGGCATCTGCATCTGTAAAAGAAGTCATGTAAATCCGTGCATCGTCGGCAGCACCAATCAATGATTGTGATTGGGTTGGATGTCCGAACAAATGTGAAATGTTTAAAGCTGTTGGCGAAAAGAATCCCGCATTATCATAGGTCTTAACTCCATTAAGATAGAGTTTGCACCTTGTTCCTTCTTTCACCAAAACAACATGATACCATGTGTTTAATGCAATAGGAGCATTCATGTCTGTAAAAGGCGTGCTGGTAGACCCGAGTCGACCATTCACATTTGACAAAACTGCGGTTGTACTATTTGAAACTACAAGGTGTTGGGTAAATGCATTGTTGCTGGAAAGAAACCAAAAAGCGATGGTGAGGTTGTTGCCTGTAGTATCGGGTATATCTACCACTGTATTGGAGAACTGGGCAAACAATGCCCTTTGAGCCGTACCAAACCTATTTGTCGTGTACGCTGCATTAAACAAGGTTGCTGCATTTCGTCCTGCGCTGTTTTGAAGGTTTCCATCCATTTTGTAATGAAATGATGGAAGCACCGTTAACCTGCCCGGATTTACATACGCTCCAACTGATGGTAGTGAAAGGGTATTGCAGGACGCGCGGGAAACCTCCAGGGCATAGCGTCCTGTATCTGTTAGGTGAAGCTGAATTGATGATGAGGGTATCATTATCAACACCTGTATACTTTGAACTGTTGGTGATGGGGTTGTTATTGTATCTCCAGGTAAAATTCAGGTTGCTACCAAATACTGAAAAAGGAATGGTAACGTTGGATCCGGCGCATGCTACTTGATCAAACGGAGCAGCACCCAATACAAGCGGGCATACTGTATTAAACTTGATTACAAACGCATCAAATGCATTGGCAGCAGCGAGTATCTGTGAATACCCCGGAGCTGTTTTCTGTTTGAAAGTTCGAACTGTTAAAAATATCCTGAAACGTAAAGGTTAAGGGTTGAATCGAAACCCAAAGCGGTAATGAAGTCGTCGCCTGTGCCTCCGATTTTATTACCCAACATGGTATTGCCGCTTGCATCATAAGCTGTAATAAAGGGCGTTGTTGTGCTTGTTGTACCGGTATTGCTGAGGGTGATGGAACCCACATTGATTGAAGCTGATTGAAATGTTCCGGTTGCGTAAACATCGCCTAGTTTGTTCATCACGATCCGGTTGAATGATTCTGCCTGCGCACCACCTGTGGTTCTTACCCATTGCAGATCTCCGGTTGCACTCAGCTTAGCGATGAACCCATCTGAAGAACCTGCTGAAGTAATCGTATTGGTTCCTGCTCCCGGGTCAATATCGACAGATCCATCAAATTGGCCACAAATGAATAATTCGCCTGCAGGGTTTACCGTGATATCGCGAACATTATTTGCGGATGTTGATGTAAGAGCCCAGCGTTAAGGAAGTTTCCATCTAAATCCAACTTCACAATAAAACCATTTGTTACGCTTGTTCCGCTGGAAAGGTTAAATACAGAAGGACCCGGATCAAAGTCGACAGTTCCTGTAAACGTACCTACTGCATAGATCGCTTGTTGCGCAATCACCATTCGGTTGAGGTATTCCGAACCTGTACCACCAATTCTTTTGGCCCACGAAACATTCAGGTTTGCGGTATACTTCATGATAGCGATATCTGCTCCTCCGGCTGAAGTCAGGTTCACGGCACCTGTGCGACTTGCATTCACATCAACTGTGCCACCAAACAGCGCTCCTCCATAAACAACACCTAACGAATCCTTAGCTAAGGCAGTGAGTTGGTTAGGTGTTGTAGAATTGAACCCTGAAATAAATCCTGCAATTGCACCTGTACCTGAATTTGCCGATGCGATGTAAAAATTGCTGAATTGAAATCCTGAAAAACCTGTATTCACTCCACCACCAAGGATTGGCTGCTTGTTGTTGCCATACGTTACCGCAAACGCAACATCATTGTTATTATAGTGGTATTTGGTTGCCCAATCAGGAGTACCTCCGGATTGGTATTGAATCAAAAACATATCACTGGCGGAAGATGAAGGGAGGTTTAACGTTCCGGGTGCATTGACGTCAACATTTTGATTTGCATCGTACCGACCTGTAACCAATACCGATCCATCTGGATGTACCGCCATATCATTAATGATCTCCGAACCTCCTGGTCCGCTAATATGTTTACGCCAAATCTGTTTGAGCTGAACGGATTGTGCGTGGGACTTACTGTAAGCTCCGTACATGAGCATCCCGATTAATGTCCATCGTAGAACGTGTCTCATACATGTTTCAAATTTCATGCTCCGAAAATGCAAGAGTTGTCCCGTTGGTGAACTGAGTGTTTCATGAACTGTGTTGTTGATTTCATGAACTGCATTTCATCGGATATGATAAGCTTCAAATACCGTTCATGAATCCAAATGACCTGTTCATGAATTGAGAGCGGTTGAATGGCCGTTTATCAGTTTGGTTTGCTTACGCAACCAAAACATACTTTGAATACAGCTAACGAACATGTACTTTGCGATGAGGAATCTATGGGAAAACCACTCACAGCTGTTATCATCGATGACGAAGCCAAAGCAAGAAGAATTATGGAAGCATTGCTTGCTGAAAGTTGTCCAAATGTACAGGTTTTGGATTCAGCAGAGGATGTATTATCCGGGATCAAAGCAATCAATAAACACCAGCCTGATATCGTATTTTTAGATATTGAAATGCCTGGTTATACCGGGTTTCAACTATTGGACTTTTTCGATGAAGTTACTTTTGAAGTCATCTTCACGACTGCTTACAGCGAATATGCTTTGCGTGCCTTTCAAGTAAGCGCAGTTGATTATTTACTGAAACCCATTCAAATGGATCAACTGAAACATGCAGTTGATAAGGCAGAGAAGTTAAAAGGAGGCAGTAAAACTGCTGAAAAAATTGATGTGCTCAAAGCAAACATGGAAGACCAGCACCTACGTAAGATTGCGGTTCCTACTTCACAAGGACTCATCTTCCTGCAATTGGAAGAGATTGTTTATTTTGAAGCTGATGGTTCATATACCCATATCTATCTAAAAGACGGAACAAAGCTCCTTATCAGCAAAAAAATCAAGGAGTTTGAATCGATTTTACAAACCGACTCCCGTTTTTACCGAACACACCGCTCCTTCATTGTAAATATTGAATTTATCAAACAATATGTAAGGCAAGACGGAGGCCATATTGAAATGGAGAATGGTGCCATTATTCACCTCGCGCGGGAACGAAAAGATGATTTTAACAAGCTGATCCAATCCCGAACCATTTAGTCTCAATTCATTCTCAGCAACATAGAATCGCATTAACTGTTCATTATCCGGCACGGATTCCTTATTTTCGCGCTTCTATTATCAGCATTCATTCTGAATATGTTACGAACACACACTTGCGGCGAACTTCGTCTTTCCGATGCAACGAAATCGGTTACCTTATGCGGTTGGATTCAAAAAAGCCGTGACCTTGGCGGTATGACCTTTGTGGATTTACGTGACCGTTACGGTGTAACCCAATTGGCATTTAACATGGAAACAAATGCTGCATTGTGTGAACAAATTCGAAAATGCGGACGTGAGTTTGTGTTGCAAGTAACCGGGAAAGTGATTGAACGCAGCAGTAAGAACCTACAGTTACCTACCGGAGAAATTGAGATTGAAGTTGAATCGTTTGCTGTTTTAAATGAAGCGTTGACACCGCCTTTTACGATTGAAGAACAAACGGATGGAGGCGACGACTTGCGGATGAAATACCGGTACCTTGATTTACGCAGATCATCTGTACGGGCTAACCTTCAACTGCGCCATAAAGTTGCGCAACAAACACGCGCATTCTTAGATGCCCAGGATTTTATTGAAGTAGAAACACCGGTTTTAATCAAATCGACACCTGAAGGTGCGCGTGACTTTGTGGTTCCTTCTCGCATGAATCCGGGAGAGTTTTACGCATTACCACAATCGCCTCAAACGTTTAAGCAACTGCTGATGGTGAGCGGGTTTGACCGTTACTATCAAATTGTGAAATGTTTCAGGGATGAAGACCTCAGAGCGGACCGGCAACCTGAGTTTACACAGATCGACTGTGAAATGAGCTTTGTAGAGCAAGAAGATATCTTGAACATGTTTGAAGGCTTGGTAAAGCATTTGTTTAAGCAGGTAAAAGGAATCGATATTCCGGGCCTTCCGAGGATGACCTATGCTGATGCCATGAAATACTATGGAAGTGATAAGCCGGATACGCGTTTCGACATGAAGTTCGTAGAACTGAATGATCTCGTAAAAGGCAAGGGGTTCAAGGTGTTTGATGATGCAGAACTGGTTGTTGGTATCAATGCCAAAGGGTGTGCCGAGTATACCCGTAAGCAATTGGATGAGCTAACTGATTTTGTGAAGAGACCGCAAATTGGAGCAACCGGCTTAGTATATGCCCGTGTGAATGCGGATGGTAGTGTCAAATCATCTGTAGATAAATTTTACGATGAGGCTGCTTTGCAACAATGGGCCAAAACTATGAATGCGGCGCCAGGTGATTTGTTGCTCATTTTAGCAGGCAATACTGATAAGACACGAAAAGCACTGAACGAACTTCGTTTAGAGATGGGCAATCGATTGGGATTGCGGGATAAGAATACGTTTGCTTGTTTGTGGGTGATTGATTTTCCGCTGTTGGAATTTAACGAAGACGAAAACAGGTATTTTGCGATGCACCATCCTTTTACCTCTCCTAAACCCGAGGATATTCATTTACTATCTGACTTTTCATCTTTGGGCAAGGTAAGAGCCAATGCGTACGATATGGTGATTAATGGCGTGGAAGTTGGTGGTGGCAGTGTGCGTATTTATGGCAAAGGTTTACAGTCACGAATGTTTGAGATTCTCGGATTTTCGAAAGAAGAAGCCCAGCATCAGTTTGGGTTTTTGTTAAATGCTTTTGAATACGGAGCACCACCACACGCCGGTATCGCTTTTGGCTTCGACCGTTTGTGTTCGCTTTTTGGTGGCGCTGACTCGATACGTGATTTTATCGCATTCCCCAAAAACAACAGTGGTAGGGATATGATGATTGATGCACCAAGTACTATTGATCAGAAGCAGCTGAATGAGTTGCATATCGCTGTTAAATAGCTTGGGTATAGAAGAGCGAAACACCCGCGCGACCGGAGGTCGAGCGGGTGTTTTATTAATGCAACCTGATCAATACAAAAATGATTCCTCCCACAAAAATCAGCAGGAAGACAATGAAATTAATCAGCAGAATTGCGGAAGCTTTTGTAAGCGATAACAACGTTTGATCACCGTAAAATCGGTAATGTCCACGGTAAAAATAATAGGCATACCAAGCGATCATTGCCAATAAAATGTATACATCGAGGTTAAACCAAAACTCATTCGGATAAAAATGATCTAACCAATCTAAGCCTACAGATAAAAGGGAAACTCCTGTAAAGACCAACAATAAGAATGAGAAGTAATGCAAGGTAAAAATAGCATGATCGAAATAATACCATTGTTTGCCCCTGTGAAACAAACCAATAACCAACGCAAACAAAGGCATATACACAAAAAGTACTTTGGGAAATGTACCATTCAATGCTGCAACAAACATGCTTTGCAATTGCATGGGGGTATATTCTTTTAGTTCAATGGCCTTTTTATGCCGCCAGTATTCCAACCGCTCCATGGGCAAATCAGTTTGTTCATCGGCAAAGTAGGCTGAATCCAACTGTTCGATGGAGGAAAAACGACTCCTAATAACAATACCCAACTGCGATTCGAAAGCAAAGTCATCTGAAGGTTTGCTGTTTAATGTAGCAAGACGGGTTTTAACGTATTCCTTTTCCTCTTTGGTAGGAGCCTTATGGGGCTCGGGTATCAGATGGGGCAATAAGAATGTTACAAAACTGACAAAAATATACAAGCGTACCGGTGGAAAGTAAGACGTTCGTTTACCCTGTAAATACAATGAGGTTAAGAATGCCGGACGGCCCAACAGGTATTTCAGCGACATCCAGAATTTACCTTCATAATGCGTGAGATCTTCTGCAAAATGAACCAATAACCCCCAGAAGGTTTGCCTTGTTTCAACGTTTTCCTGACCACAGTTTCCGCAGTACCGCTGGTCAACTGTAGCACCGCAGTTTAAGCATGTTTTGTCTGAACGTACCTGATGATGCCCCATAATCAAATATATACATATACTGCTAAAAATAAAGGGGAAAATGGTCCTGTTAACGGCACCTTGGAAGAGTTGCTGCAGCACTTGTATAAAGACGATATGTAACGTATACAACGCTATGCAGTGTGCTCCTGATATCCACAATATAGACCCTAATAAACCTATTCACTAACCAATATTTACCTGTATTATTGAGCATCAATCCTGTTGGTTATGGCACTTAGTAGATTTTGGTCTTATATCATTGTTGGAAGCATTGTTTACCTGTTTTGGTTACTGGCATCAGGAGGACTGTATTCATTCAATGGACTGGTCAATGGAAAACAGCAAGACCCCAAAGTAGTTGATGAACAATTGCTGGCTGCATTTGCTTCGGATAGTTTGCTCCATGCTCAACTACTCACCTCAAAAAGTGCGGTGCAGGGTGATACACTTTACCAGCTTCAGGACAATGGTATTGTTCAGATCTGTTACGGTAAACAAGCAGCCGACGGCATTTTTCCAACTTGCAAAAATACCATCATGGATATTTGGTTACCACTAATTGGCTACCTGACTTTTTTCTGTGGATTGCTGAATTTATTGAATGATTCCAATGCAACGGCAAGGCTTGCGGGTGTACTTTCTCCCTTCTTTGTTCGGGTATTTCCGGAATTACCCAAAGGGCATCCTGCATATGGGTTCATGACCATGAACTTTGCTGCCAACTTTTTAGGGCTAGATAATGCTGCCACTCCCTTTGGCTTGAAAGCCATGGAAAGCATGCAAGAGGTTAATACCGATAAGGAAAAGGCCAGTAACAGTCAGATTATGTTTTTGTGCTTGCATGCTGCAGGGCTCACCTTAATTCCCACATCGATTATCGGATACCGCGCTGCACAACACGCAAGCAACCCGGCCGATATTATGTTGCCTTGCATCATCACTTCATTTGTTGGTACAATTGCAGCTTTACTGTTTGTGAGTATTAAGCAACGTATCAACCTGTTAAACGCAGTGGTTATCGGGTTTGTTACAGCCGTAAGTGCCATCATTGGCCTGTTGCTGTTTTATGTAAGTAAACTCGATGGTATTACCAAAATTCATTTTACCGGCAACCTGAGCAATGGGGTATTGCTGTTTATTATTCTGGCGATTGTAGCTTATTGCATCAGACATGAACGAATCTTCAAACTGAACAATACCAATATTTTTGACTCGTTTGTGCATGGAGCCAAAGATGGATTTACAACGGGGGTGCGGGTGTTGCCTTATATGATTGCCATGCTGGTTGCGCTAAGTATTTTTCGCAACTCCGACTTAATGGACATTGTCATGAATGGACTATCGGCAGGACTTGGCGCATTGGGTGTTGATCCGCAAATTATTCATGCCATGCCCGTTGCGATTATGCGCCCGTTTAGTGCAGGGGGATCCCGTGGTTTTATGTTGGATGCGATGAAGACATATGGTCCGGATAGCCTGGCCGGTCAATTAAGTTGTTTGTTTCAAGGGGCTGCGGAGACTACGTTTTACGTGATTGCCTTGTACTTTGGATCAGTTAACGTGAAAGAAACCCGTTATACATTAGGCATAATGCTGTTGGTGGATCTGGTATGTGTGCTCACAGCCATATTGGTTTGCAAGGTTTACTTCTAGATTAAACCGGCTTAGCGGGTGAAGCGGCATCCTGCGAGGCTACTCGCAGATACAGCGGAACACGCGACCGCGGTGCTCTGCACCGAGGTAAGCCCCAAACCTTTGCCGGGAGCAGTGCCGGCAGATTTTACAAAATATATCAACAGGGGTACAAGGATTTGATTTTTCCGGTATTTTCGTTTTTTATTAGCGCAATTAACAATACACTATTATGGCACTCGACATTGAAGGAAAAATCATCCAGATTATGCCTGCCACCTCAGGAATGAGCAAGGCCGGTAAGGAATGGACAAAGCAAGAATTTGTGATCGAAACAAAAGATCAATATCCACGTAAAGTAATGATGAGCGTGATGGGTGAGAAAGTGAATGATCTTAAACGTTTTGCTGTTGGTAACGAAATCAAAGCTTCGTTAAACATCGAATCTCGCGAATACAACGGACGCTGGTATACAGATGTGCGTGCATGGCGTTTGGAGGGTAATCCAACCGGTGGCAGCAGTGCAGGAGACGATCCGTTCCATCCGGACAATGAGCCGAGCTTTACAGCAGATGCCTCAACCGACGATTTACCGTTTTAAGTAATTTCTGATTTTTAAAGGCGCTGCGGCGCCTTTTCTTTGCGATGACAATATGATACCACACGAACTTCACATATACAATACGCTTACACGCACAGCAGATCGTTTTGAGCCGCTCCACAAGGGGCATGTAGGAATGTATGTTTGTGGTCCGACTGTGTACAGCAATGCTCACTTAGGCAATGCGCGTACGTTTATGTCGTTTGATATCATTTTCAGGTACCTGACCCATTTGGGGTACAAGGTGCGGTATGTACGCAATATTACCGATGCCGGTCACCTGGAAAGTGATGCGGATGAAGGAGAAGATAAAATCAGCAAAAAAGCGAAACTGGAACAACTGGAACCGATGGAAATCGTACAACGCTATACCATCGATTTTCACAACATGATGCAGCTGTTTAATGCACTGCCCCCGAGTATTGAACCCACGGCTACAGGCCATATCATTGAACAGATTGAAATGACCAAAAAGATTCTGGCCAATGGATATGCCTATGAGGCAAACGGCTCGGTCTATTTTGACGTTGAAAATTTGCCAAAGAACATAACTACACTGCTTTAACAGGCAGGAACTTGGAAGATTTGATGAATGGCACGCGTGAGTTAGGCGGACAAGACGAAAAACGTGGCAGACTTGATTTTGCCTTGTGGATTAAAGCAAAACCGGAACATATCATGCGCTGGCCAAGCCCATGGGGCGAGGGCTTTCCGGGATGGCACCTGGAGTGCTCCGCAATGAGTTCGAAATACCTGGGAGATCAGTTTGATATTCATGGTGGTGGTATGGACCTTGCTCCTACGCATCATACCAATGAAATTGCTCAAAACCTTGCCTGCTCACACACCACTCCTGCACGCTTTTGGATCCATACCAATATGCTCACGGTAAACGGACAAAAAATGAGCAAAAGTTTAGGAAACTCGTTCCTACCGCATGAGCTGTTTACCGGTAATCATCCATTGCTGGATAAAGGATACAGCCCGATGACGGTTCGTTTTTTTGTATTGCAAGCGCATTATCGCAGCACGCTTGACTTTAGCAATGAGGCTTTGCAAGCAGCCGAGAAGGGTTTTACCCGCTTGATGAATGCGGTTAAATTATTGGATACACTCAAGCCTTCGGCACAATCTACTTCGGACATAAAGGCGTTGCACAAGAACGTATATGCAGCTATGAACGATGATTTTAATACGCCAGTTGCTTTATCTCATTTGTTTGAGGCTACACGCATCATCAACAGCGTAAACGATGGTAAAGAATCCTTATCTGCGGAAGACCTTGAATTACTGAAAACCTTTGTAACAGACTTTGTATTCAACATCTTTGGCCTGAAAGAAGAGAATGCTGTAAACACAGATAAAATTGATGGCCTGATGAACATGATTTTGGATGTGCGAAAAGAAGCCAAAGCCAAGAAAGACTTTGCTACCAGTGATTTGATTCGCGATAAACTGAAAGAGATTGGGTTTGAAATAAAAGACGGAAAAGAAGGTACAACCTATGCTATAAGTTAGCAATTTTTACCTGTATAGATCGTTATCACCTTATGAAATTACTGAATTGTTTTAGAGTTGTTCTGAGTGCCTCGCTTGTGGCTTTATTGGTTGCCTGCGGAAATGATCCGAAATCAGGAAAAACAAGTACTCCTGAAGCTGCTCCTGCATTGCCCTATCAGCAAGTTTCACCCAACTTCAATGCTGATTCAGCGTATTATTTTGTTGAGAAGCAGGTTTCTTTCGGACCACGGGTAACCAATAGCAAACCCCATCGCGAATGTGGTGATTGGTTGGTAAAAGAGCTTCGATCTTACACGGATAATGTGATTGAACAAAAAACGGTGATTACTCATTATGATGGAAGTAAGCTGAACGTACGTAATATCATTGCAGAAATCAATCCAAAGGCTACTCGTCGCATTGTGCTTGCAGCACATTGGGATTCTCGTGACCGTGCAGATAAGGACGTGGTGGATCAGAACAAACCTATTTTAGGTGCGAATGATGGTGCCAGCGGTGTAGGCGTATTACTTGAAATTGCGCGAATTCTAAAACAATATCCTGTATCTGTTGGTATAGATCTGATCTTATTTGATGCGGAGGATCTTGGAAACAGCACAACGGCAAATACGTATTGTTTAGGCTCACAGTACTGGTCGGCAAACTTACATCGTCCGGGTTACAAAGCAGATTTTGGCATTCTGTTGGATATGGTAGGCGCTGCAAATGCCGGCTTTGGCTGGGAAGGTTATTCCGCCCAAATGGCTAAACCCGTGCTTGAGAAGGTATGGGGAGTTGCACACCAATTGCAATTCGGAAAACATTTCGGATATATTCAATTAGGCGGTATTGAAGATGATCATGTTTACATGAATCGTGCAGGGATTCCTACCATAGATATCATTCATTTTGATGCAAACGGAAATTTTCCGGACCACCACCATACACACCGTGACAATATGAATGTCATTGACCGCAACACTTTGAAGGCTGTTGGGCAAACCCTGTTAGAGGTCATCTATACAGAAAAGTAATATCAAAAGTTCAACCTGAAAATTCCTATACTTGAGTAGCTAAACAACTCCCACATGAAAATGCTACTTAAACTCACCGGCCGGGTGCTAGGCGTTCTGCTGATTCTCATCTTACTATTTGCCACTTACGTTCATTTTAGTGGCATACCGAAATATGAAGTACGTACGATTGATCTGAAGGTAGAGTTAACTCCTGAACGCATTGCGCAGGGCCAGAAAATTGCCAGCATGGAATGTATTGCTTGTCATGCAGGTGATGATGGTAAACTCACTGGCCGATTGTTAAAAGAACTACCGGCAGAATTCGGTACCATTTACTCACGCAATATTACCTCTGACCCAGAATATGGAATCGGAAACTGGACCGACGGAGAAATCCTGTATCTTCTGCGTACCGGAATTAAAAGGGATGGTCAATATATTCCTCCTTACATGGCTAAATTTCACCTGGCTTCAGATGAGGACATGTACAGTGTGATCGCCTGGCTTCGCTCCGATAAGGTAATTTCGACGGCCGTAGAGCCACCGGAATCCAAACCTTCATTTCTAACCAAATTGTTATCCCATATTGCCTTTAAGCCTCTTCCCTATCCTGAACAACCCATTCCAACGCCTGATACCACTGATATTGTGGCACACGGAAGGTACCTAGCGAATGCTATATACAATTGTTACCCTTGCCATTCAGCAGATTTCAAGACCATGAATGATCAGGTACCGGAACAGACAGGCGGGTTTTATGGTGGCGGAAACCGAATGCCGGGTTTACAGGGGGAACTGATCGTGACATCAAACCTTACCTTTGACCCAACAGGAATTGCCAATTACACCGAAGCTGAATTCATTAATGCCGTTAAGTACAATAAGAAACGCGACGGAACCTTGCTTCGGTATCCAATGTTTCCGCATACCCAACTTACAGATCACGAGGCTGCTGCTATTTACGCCTATTTAAAAACGGTTCCCAAAATCAGCAATAACATAGCTGCGGCGAACCCTAGATAAATGCCGGATACTGCTGAGGATTGTACTCATGCATCATGGCATGAAGTTTCTCAAAAATTTCTTCTGCACTTGGTTTGCTGAAATAATCCCCATCTGTTCCGTATGGAGGTCTGTGTGCCTTTGCTGTGATGGTTAATGGTTGTGCATCCAAATAGCGGAACGCTTTCTGCTCTTCCAAAATTTGCTGCAACATAAATGCAGAAGCTCCTCCGGGAACATCCTCATCCACTACAACCAACTTATTGGTTTTTTGAACGGACTCAACAATGCGGTGGTGAATATCAAATGGCAATAAACTCTGTGCATCTATTAACTCTGCGTGAATACCGAATTGCTGCAATTGACGAACAGCTTCCTCTACCACACGCAGGGTACTTCCATAACTCACAACTGTGATATCTGCCCCTTCGATTAACACTTCAGGAATCCCAAGTGGAGTGGTGTATTCTCCCAAGTTATCCGGTAGTTTTTCTTTCAACCGGTATCCATTTAAACATTCGATGATCAATGCCGGTTCATCACTTTGAAGCATGGTATTGTAAAACCCGGCCGCTTGAACCATGTTACGTGGAACCAGCACATGCATACCCCTAATTGAATGCAGGATCATGCCTATTGGAGAACCGCTGTGCCAGATTCCTTCCAAACGGTGTCCGCGTGTACGCACAATAAGGGGCGCCTTTTGACCTCCTTTGGTGCGGTATTGCAATGTTGCAAGATCATCGCTTAGCGGTTGCAAACCATACAATAAATAATCGAGGTACTGTATTTCTGCAATCGGACGAAGTCCGCGCAATGCTGCACCGATACCTTGTCCAATGATGGTTAACTCCCGAATACCCGTATCGAATACTCTGCCTTCTCCATGCTTCTCTTGTAACCCCGCAAAGCCTTGGTTTACGTCTCCAATTTTTCCAACATCCTCTCCGAATGCGAATACACGAGGATCGCGCTGAATGGCCATATCAAAAAAGGCTTGCATTACTTCGCGTCCATCAACCACTTTACTATTATCACTGAATTGTGGTTTCACCTCGGTTACTTTCAAAGCAGATTCGGCTGACTCGCTAAACAAATAACTATTATAGCGATCGGCATTGATCTCATTAAATTGTTGTTTGAAGCGGATGAGTTCGTTACGTTCATTCAATTCCATCCCATAGGAAAGTCGGAGCGCCTTGTTTACTGCAACACCGATATCTTTACGAATTGGTTCAGACAGTTGGATCAATTCATTTGCAATAACACTGATTTCTGTTTGACCACTGGAACTTGCAAGTGCCTCCAGCATTGCAGAGACTTGTTTTACCTCATTTTTAATTGGTGATAAGTATGCCTCCCATGCTGCTTTCTTTGCATCATTAACGGCTTTCTTTGCATCTGCCTCAATCGATTCCAGTTCAGATTCGCTGGCCAATCCGTTATCAATGATAAACTCGCGGAATTTAGTTACACAATCGTACTCTTGTTCCCATGCTAACCGTTCTTTTGATTTATAACGCTCATGTGATCCTGAAGTTGAATGTCCCTGAGGTTGGGTAAGTTCTGTTACGTGGACCAAAACCGGAACATGCTCTTCTCTCGCAATTTTTCCGGCTTTTTCATACGCACCGATCAGTTCTGCATAGTTCCAACCGCGAACAGTAATAATTTCGAATCCGGCGCCTTTCTCATCGCGTTGAAAGCCCTTTAATATTTCAGAAATATTTTCTTTTGTTGTTTGGTACTTAGCCGGCACGGATATTCCAAATCCATCGTCCCAAACCGATACTACCATTGGTATTTGGAGAACCCCGGCAGCATTGATGGCTTCAAAAAAGTGTCCTTCACTGGAACTGGCATTCCCAATGGTACCCCAGGCAACTTCATTTCCATTCTCGCTAAAAGCATTTTCCCCAATCAGGTCGGCATGCTGACGGTAATATTTACTTGCATGAGCGAGTCCTACCAATCGCAGCATCTGGCCAGCAGTTGGAGAGATATCAGAAGATGAATTCTTCATGCTTTTCAGTTCCTTCCATGAACCATCTTCGTTTAGGCTTCTGGTGCCGAAATGTCCGTTCATCATGCGGCCTGCACTTGCAGGCTCAGCTTCAACATCAGTGTGCGCGTAGAGCTGAGCAAAAAACTCCTGTACAGTATGCTGCCCGATAGCCATCATAAATGTCTGGTCACGGTAGTATCCACTGCGGAAATCTCCATTACGGAAAGCTTTGGCCATGGCAATCTGAGGCAGTTCTTTTCCGTCACCAAAAATTCCGAACTTGGCTTTGCCGGTGAGCACTTCTTTGCGCCCGAGTAAACTTGCCTGACGGCTGCGATAGGCTATAGTATAATCCTCTAAAACAGCTTGTTTGAACTCGGATGCTGTTAATTTGGCTGATTCTGTTCTGCTCATACGCTGGGATGTTGAATGCTTCAAATATATAATTGGAGACGGAAATAAGGCCATTAGAGCCGAATTACATTAAGAAAAATTTATATCAGGGACAGTTTGCAATATTGCGCAGCAAAACTAAATTCGAATCTTGGTTCAAAAAATGTTTTGGAACAGTTTTTGAAAACAGAAATGTTAACACAATTTATCATAAACAGAAATAACATGAAAAAATTCATCATCACTGCATTTGTAGCTGTAATTGGAACATTTGCCGCAAGCGCACAAACAACCCCGGCGCCAACTGAAAATAAGAATCAAGCCGAAATCACCTTTGACAAAGAAGTTCATGATTTTGGTGCTATTGCCCAAAATAACCCAGCTACATACACATTTACCTTCAAAAACACAGGTAAAGAGCCTCTTATCATCACTCAAGCGGCGGCTTCATGCGGATGTACAACCCCTGAGTGGACAAAAGAACCGATCATGCCGGGTAAAAAAGGATTTGTAAAAGCAACTTACAACGCTGCATCAATGGGTTCATTCAATAAGGCTGTTACCGTTATGAGTAATGCAAAAAAATCGACTGTTACGCTTTACATTAAAGGTGAAGTGAAATCAGCCGCTGAATTACCGGCAAAAACAAACTAAGTTTAACCATATTACACGTCAATAAACCTGCTGATCGGATTCCGTCAACGGGTTTATTGCTTTTATAACCCGATTGTCAGATATGAAAAAGATCATTTTAGCCCTATTGTTCGGAAGTTTCGCAGTGCTCGGTTATGCTCAAAATGCATCCGAGGGCTCTGCTGCCATTCAGTTTACTACCACCACGCATGATTTTGGGACCATTAAAGAAGGTACCCTGGCAAACTATGACTTTACATTTACCAATACCGGGACAGCTCCCCTGGTGCTAAGCAGTGTTCAACCTTCATGCGGCTGCACCACGCCCGAATGGAGTAAAGAACCTATTATGCCCGGCGCAAAAGGTGTTATTAAGGCCTCTTTTAATTCATATGGTCGTCCAGGTACTTTTCAAAAGTACATTACAGTAAAATCCAATGCATCTAACGGAGAAATTTCCCTTATCATCAAGGGAACAGTTGAACCTAAGCCTGTTGAGCCCGTTTCCCCTGTTCGCACTTTGATGAACGAATAATCCTGATTCAAACCAGATACCTTATACAGGAGCCGACGAAGATTTCGCCGGCTCTTTTGTTTTGTAGCCTTTAATACTATTTTTGCCAACCTTTAAACAACAACACTATGATCATTGGCGTTCCCAAAGAAATTAAAAACAACGAAAACCGAGTAGGTTTAACACCGGCAGGAGTATCTGCATTTGTTAAAGCCGGTCACAAAGTATTTGTCCAAGCTACTGCCGGAACAGGTAGTGGGTTCAGCGATGATGAATACAAAAAAGCTGGAGCTACCATCTTAAAAACAATTGCTGAAGTATATAAAAAAGCAGAGATGATTGTTAAGGTGAAAGAGCCAATCAAGGAGGAATATGCCTTGATCCGCGAAGGTCAATTGTTGTTTACCTATTTCCACTTTGCTTCCTATGAGCCGCTAACAAAAGCGATGATTAAGAGCAAAGCAATTTGTCTTGCATATGAGACTGTTGAGAAAAAAGACCGTTCACTTCCACTATTGGTACCCATGAGTGAAGTAGCAGGTAGAATGAGTGTTCAGGAAGGTGCCAAATTTTTGGAGAAACCAATGGGCGGTCGTGGTATTCTGCTCGGAGGTGTTCCGGGTGTTAAACCTGCCGAGGTGCTAGTGCTTGGAGGAGGTATCGTAGGTACTCAAGCCGCGATTATGGCAGCAGGTCTTGGTGCTGATGTAACCATTATGGATATTTCACTTCCACGTTTAAGAGAACTGGATAATATCCTTCCTAAAAATGTAAAAACAGTATACTCAAACGAGTATAATATCCGTGAAGCCATTACACACTCTGACTTAATTATCGGTGCAGTATTGATTCCCGGTGCAAAAGCTCCACATTTGATCACCAAAGATATGCTCAAAACGATGCGTCCGGGAACCGTGCTGGTTGACGTAGCGGTAGATCAAGGTGGCTGTTTTGAAACAACCAAAGCTACCACCCATGAAAAACCAACATACGTGATCGACCAAGTTATCCATTACTGTGTTGCCAACATGCCGGGTGCTGTTCCATATACATCAACCCTTGCCTTAACAAATGCAACCCTTCCTTATGCATTGCAACTGGCCAATAAAGGTTGGAAAAAAGCATGTCAAGATAATGAAGAATTGCGTCTTGGATTGAACGTTGTGAATGGAAAAGTTGTTTACAAAGGCGTAGCTGAAGCATTCAATTTAAAGTATACAGAAGTAACTGAGGTATTGAAATAATCTTATTTCCTTCTTAAAACCTTTGAAAACACAGCCTATTGGGCTGTGTTTTTTTTATGTTTACAACATGAAGCTATTGATGCGGAACATATTGCTGTTTTTACTTTGTGTTCAAGGTATTCGGTCCTCCTGCCAAGTGAGCCGGCAACTGTTTCTCAAAACAGGTAATCAACTCAGGAATTGGCTGGAACAAGAAAACTTTGAATCCATCTCGAATGCGTTACCCAAAGAACTGTTAGCTACCTATTCACCTGCTTTATTGGAGCAACAATGGAACCATTGGATAGCTCAAAAAGGAGCTGCGGTGGAATACTATCCTCCCATTTTAGACTTGAATTATTTCTCAACCCAAATTCGGATTCCGATTGCCTGCGAAAAGGGTTTCCTTCAAGTGATCTCACTTTTAGATTCAAATGCGCACCCAAGATCCTTTTATGTGCAATCTATAGCTGCTCCATACAAAGTTCCTGAATATGTAAAGGAGGAATCATTTTCGGAAGTGCGGGTAACATTTGGTTACGATAGCTGGATACTCAAAGGTGTTTTATCCATGCCACTTTCAAATGGCCCTCATCCTCTTGTTATCATTGTTTGCGATACTGACCCCAAAAATAAAGATGGAACCATTGGCGGCTATATGGTGCATCGGGATTTGGCTCATGCGCTTTCCAGTAATGGTTTTGCAGTACTTCGATACGATAGTCGAAGTCAGTTACACGGAACCGGTATTTTTGCTTTAGCCGACAGCAAAACGCCCTATACACCCAAAGAAGAAGTAATTGATGATGTTGTAAAAGCCATTGAAACCTTTCGCGTCCATCCTGGGATTGACTCCACCCGTGTCTTCACCTTGGGCATCGGATATGGAGGCATGTTGCTTCCACGCATTGCCGAAGAGTGCAATCAACAACTTAGAGGGATGGTCTTACTGTCTGCTTACAGCCGGCCTATGCAGCAAGTGGTCATTGATCAAATGAACTATCTTTATCCTGACAGTGCGAAGCTTGACCACAAAACCCTGCAGAGAAAATCGCTGCTGATCCGAACTGCACAGAATGCTTTAAAACCAGCTATTCCGCTTAACTACCCGGCTGATTCGCTGCTGAACAGCGTTGGACCGCCCTTTTGGAACTACCTGAACAGGTATCATCCGGTGCGTACACTCCAAAAACTGCAAACACCTGCATTGGTACTATATGCTGAACGAGACTATCAGTGCACACCAACTGATTTCAAGAACTGGCAAACCATTGCCGATAAAAGATCTGCAATCCAGTACAAATCGTATCCGACACTTAACCATTATTTTGTTCCAGGCTCAGGAATATCAAAACCGACTGAATACCAACAACAAGGAAACGTTTCCGAGGCCGTGATCAAGGACATTTTACTCTGGCTCGAAGGGCTTGATTGAAAGCCTGCTGCTCCTTTCAAATGCCAATAATAACCGTATCTTTGCTCCCTCAATTGAACCTTGTTTATGGATAAATTTTCCTACATCTCGAATGCAGATGTAAATGTGATTGAAGACTTATACCAGCAATATCTTAAAGATCAGGAATCAGTAGATTTTGGTTGGAAAAAATTTTTTGAAGGCTTTGAGCTGGGGCAACAAAAGTTCAACGGTAACAGCAAATCAGTAGCTGTATCCGAGAATTTCATGAAAGAAATTCATGTGTTGAACCTTATTGAAGGCTACCGCACAAGAGGACATTTATTCACGAAAACAAATCCGGTGCGTGAGCGCAGAAAATACACACCAACGCTCGACATACAGCATTTCGGACTTGATCCAAAAGATTTAGATACCGTATTTAATGCGGGTGTGGAAGTTGGACTTGGACCTGCCAAGTTAAAAGATATTATTACCCTGCTCGAGCAAACGTATTGTGGTGCTATCGGTGCCGAATACCGGTACATCCGAGAGCCTAAAGCTCTCAAGTGGCTTCAGGAAAAGATGGAAGGTTCCCGCAATACTCCTAAACTTTCAATAGACGCTAAACGCCATATTTTGGGTAAGTTAAACCAGGCTACCGTTTTTGAAAATTTCATTCATACAAAGTTTGTAGGACAAAAGCGTTTTTCGTTGGAAGGATTGGAAACCATGATTCCTGCGTTGGATGAGGTTATTCAATATGGTGCAGAACTTGGTGTAGAAGAGTTTGTATTGGGAATGGCCCACCGCGGACGATTGAATGTACTTGCCAATATCTTAGGTAAATCCTACGAAGATATTTTCAAAGAATTTGAGGGTAAGAGTGCAGAAGACGAAGGCATTTTTGAAGGTGATGTGAAATACCATTTAGGATTCAGTTCAGACATCACCACCCGATCAGGAAAAAATATCCATTTAAGCTTGTCTCCAAATCCTTCACATCTGGAAACAGTGAATCCTGTTGTGAAAGGATTAACACGTGCCAAGCTTGACAAAAAACACGATGGAGATATCGATAAGGTTGCTCCGATTTTGATCCATGGGGATGCCTCAGTTGCTGGCCAAGGAATTGTTTACGAGGTGCTTCAAATGGCAGGTTTGAAAGCTTACAATGTTGGTGGTTGTATCCATATTGTTGCCAATAACCAAATTGGATTCACTACGAATTATACAGATGCGCGTACATCAACTTATTGTACCGACGTGGCTAAAACTACTTTGTGTCCAGTGTTCCATGTGAACGCGGATGATGTTGAAGCCGTTATCTTCACTATTCGCATGGCAATGGAATACCGTCAGGAGTTTAACAGCGACGTATTTATTGATATGCTGGGTTACCGCAAATATGGCCACAACGAAGGCGATGAACCTCGCTTTACGCAACCCTTGCTTTACAAAGCGATTGGTACCCATCCCAATCCGCGCGAAATTTACAGTCAGAAACTCACTACCGCCGGCAGTGTTGAAGCAGACCTTGCTAAAGAAATGGATAAGGAGTTCCGTGGTTTATTGCAAGAAAAATTGGAACAAGCCAAGGCAGCAGCACCTGTTAAAGGAAAGAACTTTTTAGCAGCGCGTTGGGAAGGATTCAGGCCAAGCAAACGAGAGGATTTTGAGACCTCACCGGACACCTCCGTTAACAAAGCTTTGTTTTTGAAACTTGCTGAAAAACTTACCTTGATTCCGGAAGGATTTAAGGCATTCAATAAAATCGAGAAGTTGTTTAATGATCGTCGGAACATGATCAAAAATGACAATTACGATTGGGCTATGGGAGAGCTTATGGCTTATGCTACGCTCAGCCATGAAGGCCATAATGTGCGCATGACAGGTCAGGACTGTGAGCGAGGAACCTTCTCACACCGCCATGCAATTATTAAACAAGAAGACAGTGAAAAAGCACATAATATCTTCGACAGCCTGGGTGAGGATAAAAAAGGAAATGTTGAATTCTACAATTCCCTGTTAAGTGAATATGCTGTGCTTGGGTTTGAATATGGCTACAGCATGTTCTCTCCGAAAGACCTGACCATTTGGGAAGCTCAGTTCGGGGATTTCGCCAATGGTGCGCAGATCATCATTGATCAGTATTTAGCCAGTGCAGAAACCAAATGGAAAACTTTCAGTGGTTTGGTACTGATGCTGCCTCACGGATATGAGGGACAAGGTCCAGAACATTCATCTGCACGCTTGGAACGGTTCTTACAGTTGTGTGCAAACTGGAATATGCAAGTGGTTAACATCACCAGTCCTGCTAACTATTTCCATGCATTACGCCGACAGTTGCAACGTGATTATCGTTTGCCATTGGTTGTGATGACGCCTAAAAGTTTACTGCGTCATCCGCTGTGCGTGAGCAAACTGGATGAATTTACTTCGGGCACATTCAAAGAGGTTATTGATGATACATATAGCGATGCCAAGAAGGTAAAACGGGTATTGTTATGCTCAGGTAAGATATACTATGAACTTTTGGAGCGCCAGCAGCAAGAGAAGCGCAAGGATATTGCGATTGTTCGCGTAGAACAATTGTACCCGATGCCGGAAACGCAATTGGCAGCCATATACGAAAAATATAAAGGTGCAGAAATCTGTTGGGTACAAGAAGAACCTAAAAATATGGGTGCTTGGTTGTACTTATTGCGCTGGGATAATAACCTTCACTTAAAACGTATCTCGCGCGAAAGTAGCTCAACTCCTGCAACAGGTTACAGCAAAGTGCATGCTGCCGAACAACAGGCATTGATTGATCAGGCATTTGCCTAAGCCATAAATAAAAAAAATCCCATTGAGATACTTCAATGGGATTTTTTTATGCTTGTTACAATGCGTTTACTCTAAATCGTTGCTAAGTTTATACCTGCAAATACGGTTGTTTCGTTTATCTGCAACAAATACGGTTCTTCTGAAATAGCATACACCACTCGGATCATTAAAATTAAAAGGTCCGCTTGCATTGCCATCCACACCTGAACCTCCAAAACTCACAATAGCTTGTTTTCTCAGACCTGAGTTAGGCGGAGGATTGATTCCTTCGAATCCTTGATTGGTAAAGATGTACAATGAATCTGTTCCACTGTCAACTACAAATCCGTAATTCAGGTTATCCGGAGCAATATAGCAGTCTTCAGGCTTTTTAAACCTGAACGATTCATACAAAAAGCGATCCGCTTTGCTGCGATCAAAGTTCAGCAATGAGGATGTTTCTGTGTATTGCGTACCCAATTCCGGATCATCAAATACGGTAATCACCAATACACGGTACTCTACATTTTGAGTTTGATCAGCTTGGGTTAGGATAAAACTCTTACCCGTGTTCATACCTTGGAGGCGCTGTGGAGGACCCGCGAGGGTAGCAATGGATGAAATTCCCAAAGCGGAGCGGATACTGGAAGAGTTCGGATTGAGTCCTTGCGCAAAACCGATATTGCTTCCTGCAGCATCATATACCAATACTCCGTTATCCGGACGTACAAATGAATTAACATCATTCAATGGGCCTGTTCTTGTGACATAAAGGGTATTATCGTGAAGGGTAGCAATACCTGTAAACTGAACAGCTTCATCATTGGCGCCACGGTTACCGGTGGTTGAACGTGAGTCATCGCAAATCGGATGAATAAGTGTATCTACATACTCAATCGCACCAGAAGCAGTTCCGTTGAGGTGGTAAACACAAGCCCTGTTACCGAAGCCCGTTTGGATACGTCCAACTACATACGTATGCAACCTGCGGTCCTGAGTAACGTCTGTTGCTCCATTGATTGTGATTCTTTTACTGATGGTTCCTTTTTGGTCCAGAATCAACAATTCATTATCTGTAGGATCTGATTCGTTGTTCAGCGCAATTACATAAATGAACTCATCATAGCCAACATACACATCAACCGGATTTTGAATGCCTTCAAAAAACGGAAATACCGGTACATACCCTACATTACTTGGATTAAGTTTAGGGTCAATTTTCCCTTGCTCAAACACTTCGTTTACCTGTTCATCTTCTTTGTCTCCAAAAAGGGCAGAGCAGGCTGAAATAACAGCCATTCCTATCAACGCGGGTAGTATATACTTCAGTTTTCGCATTATCTTATTGTTATTCCCAATGTAATACGGTGATTATTGCCCAAGTTAGATTTGGCGATAAAACCGTAATCAATCATGAATCCTCCGAACGATCTTAGGATTTTAAATCCAACTCCTGCGGAAGGTGCGATGTATTTTTGGTCTGAACCAAACTCGTATCCTGCGCGTAGGTATCCCGTTTTCAAATAGGAGTATTCTGCGCCAAGGGCATACGTTTCATTGTTATCTGTCGGGTGATTCAACTGTCCGGTTGCCGTTAAAATATGCTCCTTGGTATGAATCGGGTCGAATGCAAGTCCTACCCTGAAGATCCCTGGAACTGTAACGGTACTAAAACTGGTGATATCAGACTCGCCGTTAAATTTTAATATTGATGCCTCTCCTGAAGGACTTACGTTGAACCCAAAATTACTGAAATTGATACCGAAACGGGTATGTTTTACCCCCACGTCATACTTTAGTCCCAGGTCGAATAAAAAGTTATGTACATTAACGCCTGCAAAGCCCTCATTGGCATATTTCGCATTTACCCCAAAACTAAAACTATTGGTGAGCACCTTGGCATAAGTAGCCCCAATAAGGTAGTTTGACACGGTAAACGTTCTTCCAGTGCCTTTAGAATCAAATTCGGTTGTTTCATCCATCGTACCATAATTCATTGCAAATGCCTGAATACCTACATAGGAAAGTTTACCTGGCTTAAACACCACACCTGCAAAATTGGAACTAATGTCTCCGAAGTAACGGGTATGCCCCAGCATTACATTTACTTTTCCGGTATCCACGTGGGTAATACCGGCAGGATTCCAAAACATCGCTGATGGATCGTTTGCAATGGCAACAACGGAGCCTGCCATAGCCATACCTCGGGCATCGGGACTAATCTTTAGAAACTGCATACCGGAGCCGCCCGTGCGGGAGTCGCCGAATGAAGGGAGCACTTGTGCACGCGCGGCGCCAATACCCACACAAAACGCAAAAAGTAGAATTCTGATCGTGTGCATGAAAGTATGCGAAATAACATGAAATTTAGGAAATACCGATGTTAAAAAAAGGTGAATTTGAAACCTATTGAAAATTGAGCAATATTGCGGCTTCACTTCCTGACAGATGAATATAAAATTACATGGAAAACTGATCGGCCTCAGCTTGATCGGAGCGTTGTTGATGGTACTAGCCTGGCAACCTTTTTCGCTGATTCCCTTCCTGTTTGTTGGTTTTGTTCCGCTGTTATGGATTGAACACACCCTTCGTAAAGGGATGTATCCGAGCTATTGGTTTTTGCTATATGCCTTTGTTTTGCTGCTTGGATGGAATGTTGGAACAACCTATTGGTTATGGAATGCTACTCCCGAAGGGGCCATTGCTGCATTTCTGATCAATACGTTTTTGATGTTGATACCTTGGTGGATTTACCATAAAGCAGCGCTCAAAAATCCGGCATCAACTGCTGAATGGCTTCTGCTAACTGCATGGCTATCATTTGAGTACCTGCATCATACATGGGAATTTAGTTGGCCTTGGCTTCAGTTGGGCAATGCCTTTGCTCCATTCCCTTCAGCCGTACAATGGTATGAGTTAACAGGTGTAACGGGTGGTTCATTTTGGGTATTGTTTGCCAATATTCGGATTTACAGGTGGTGGATGAGCCGAGATACCTACAGTAAACCAATGCTTTTTTCGAAAGCCATGAACCTCTTGTTTTTTGTTGGTTTCGCTCCCTTGTTTTTATCTTGGTATATCCTTCAACAATACAATCCGAGCGGCATTCCGATTGAGGTTGCTGTTGTGCAGCCCAATTTGGATCCTTACGGAGAAAAGTTCAATGAACCGGGGACGATGCAAACCCGTAAAATGTTGGACTTAGCTAGTCGTGTAACCGATCGTACAACACGCCTCATTTGTTTTCCGGAAACTGCCCTCCAAGGTGGGTTGGATGAACTTCAACTGGATAATGAACCTTCGATTCAGGAATGCAGAAGTTTTGTTGCTCAGCATCCCCAGGTTTCACTGCTCACCGGTGCTGATTCGTACAAGTTTTATCCTGCTGAAGAAAGAACTTTTTCAGCACGCAAATACAACGAAGACTATTACTACGATGCCTTTAACGCAGCCTTTCTCATTCAACATAACCAACCCATTCAGGTATACCACAAAGCAAAACTGGTTCCGGGTGTTGAAAGCATGCCCTACCAGCAACTTTTTGGCTTCTTAGGCACCGCTGCCATTGAACTCGGAGGCACTTCCGGAAGCTTGGGGCGAAATGAAGAGGCAGCTGTTATGCACATCGGGCAAAACCAATTTGTTGCTCCTGTTATCTGTTATGAAAGTGTGTTTGGTGCTTATGTGGCATCTTATGTACGCAAAGGTGCCGGCCTTTTATGCATCATCACAAATGATGGATGGTGGGGCAATACTGCCGGCTATAGGCAACATTTCGACTATGCCTCTTTAAGAGCCATTGAAACACGGCGTTATATTGCCCGGGCGGCCAATACCGGAATATCAGGTTTTTTTGATGATAAAGGTAATACGATTGATGCAACTGCATGGTGGACTCCTGATGCCCGAAAGGCCACACTTATGTATTTATCAGGAGAAACATTCTATGTAAGAAATGCCTTTTATATTGAATTACTGCCGGTACTTCTTTTTGCTTTAGCCCTGCTCCGAAGAAAACGATCTACCCTTTAAATGTTTGGTGGATCTTTGCAAAAAAAGCGGGAAACAATGTTGAGGAAGATGCAATGATGGACCTGCTAAAAATCGCATCATCCGCTCCTTTGAAATCGACAACCTTCCCTCCTGCCTCTCTCACCAATACAACGCCACCTGCTACATCCCAAGGACTCAATCCATATTCGAAATAACCGTCAAAACGACCACAGGCAACGTAAGCCAAGTCAACAGCCGCACTTCCCATTCGGCGCATCCCCTGTGTGTGTTGCATAAAGTAACGCAGTACATCCAAGTAGGCTTCCATTCCTTCAAAGTCATAATATGGGAATCCGGTTGCCAATAGCGACTGCTTCAACAAATCGTTTTGCTTTACGCTAATACGTTTCCCATTCAGGTAAGCACCTCCCGATTGCCATGCATAAAACAACTCATTGCGGTTTACCTCAAATACAATCCCCATTACCGGAACCTGGTTGTGCAGCAATCCAATACTCACACTGTATACGGGAACAGAATGAATAAAATTGGTTGTACCATCCAACGGATCAATCACCCACATATAAGGCTTTTTTTCAGTAGCAATGGTTGATTCTTCTGTAATGAATCCGGCCTCCGGCAATAGCTTTTGCAAGCCTTCAACCAACTGTTTTTCGGCAGTTTGATCAACATATGAAACCAATTGATTAAAGCTCTTTTCCTCCACACGATCCATTGAAAAAGATGCCGCTTCGCCGGCGATAAATGCGCCTACTGAACGAACCACCTCACACGTTTGATGACACAACTCTTCTAATTTCATGGTGCAATAATAACACAAAAGGCTATAGTCTAACCGACCATAGCCTTTTTGCAAAATGTGTTTGACGTGTTTATTGAATTACAATTTTTTGAATAGCATGTCCGGTTTCGGATTTGATACCAATCAGGTATACTCCTGAGGCAATTCCTGAGATATCCAAGCTGGAGATGGAACCTCCCTTTGCCTGAACACCCGTAGCGAGTTGCTTCACAAGCTGACCTTGTAAGTCATACAAAGCAATGTCCATATTGCTCTCATATTGTTGATCCAACAACAGGTTAATGGTTCCGTTGGCTGGCATCGGATACACCTTAAATGAGGTTGTCGGATCTAGTTTTTTAAGACCGGTAGTACCTGTATTGATTGATAAACTCTTACCATTAATCTGATCTCCGGAAGAACCATTATTGTTATTGGATGCGTTTACATAAGCCTGGAAAGTTACGTTTCCGGAAGCAGGTGCTGTCCACAATAAAAGCCATTCGTTCATGCCGGCATCGGTTGCTGTGCCGGAAGACGTATGTGTTGCATACCCATTGATGAGCTGAACGGTATTATCATTTGAAAATTTTGCCAGTGTGCCTCCTGTGGCACTGAGAGCAAATCCCATTTTTTCGCAGTTTGCACGTGTTAAAGACACATAAACGCCGTACACTTTTCCAGGAACATAAGATGATACGGGTGCTTCGGTAGCAGTATCTACCACCATTAATTCAACTGAGCCATCTGTGTTCACAGGACCTGCGTGACAGCCAGGGTTGGTACAAGTTGCAGAGGGAGCTCCTGCGCTGCTTGAATGCAAGGCTCCCTCATTAAATACCATCATGCTGACCATTGAAAGGGCCGCAATTCCGAGAAATGAAAGTAAGATTTTTTTCATAGCAATTTTGTTACGTTAGGATTATCAATTATATCGATTTAAAGATTGATGCACAACATCTACTGCTGAAAGACCCTAAATTGTTCAAATGGTTGCCTTTTATCCATCATTTTCTTGTTTCCCAATCACGTGGTGGTGATACCCTCTCCATTTTTCCAGAACACCACTAAAATCTTGTGGTAGTGGGGCTTCAAAAAACATTGCTTCACCAGTAGCAGGATGAATAAAGCCCAATGATTGTGCATGCAGTGCCTGACGTGGCATTATCTGAAAGCAATTATCGACAAACTGCTTATATCTGGTAAATGTGGTTCCTTTTAAGATACGGTCTCCACCATAGGTACTATCCGAAAACAAAGAATGGCCGATATGTTTCATATGGACCCTGATCTGGTGGGTTCTTCCGGTTTCAAGCTTACATTCAATGAGGGTAACATAGTTCATACGTTCCAACACTTTGTAATGGGTAACACTCCATTTTCCTTCGTGTTCATCTTCATACATGGTAAACACTTTTCGATCCCTGGTACTGCGCCCGATGTATCCTGTAATGGTGCCTTCATCCTCCTCGAAATCGCCCCATGCCAATGCAATGTAGGAACGATTGATGGTGTGGTGAAAAAACTGTTTGGCTAAATGTGTCATGGCCACTTCGTTTTTTGCCACTACAAGTAACCCACTGGTGTCTTTATCAATACGATGAACCAAACCCGGTCTGATATTTCCCTTCTGCGCAAATGATGTATCCTTTAAGTGCCATGCAAGTGCATTCACCAAGGTTCCGGATACATTATTATACCCTGGGTGCACGACCATACCGGCCGGTTTATTCACCAATAACAAGTGATCATCTTCATAGACAATCTCCAAAGGGATGTTTTCCGGCTTGATTTCTTCAGAATCCTTTGGAGGCATCGCTAAAACAACCGAAATGGTATCTTCAGGCTTTACCTTATAACTCGCCTTAACAGGCTTTTCATTCACCAGAATACTGCCTGCTTCTACCGCAGCTTGAATCTTACTCCGACTAGCCTTATGCAGTTTATACATCAGGTACTTATCGATACGCAATAAGGCCTGACCTTTATCTACACCAAATCGGTGGTGTTCATACAAATCCTGCTCACCGGATTCTTCCTGCAACAATTCTTCTTCTTCGTCAGTATATGAACTCATATCAATCGTTTTGGGGGTGTAATGCGTACAATACAGGCTTACTTGGACTTGCATCTGTTTCAAGCGAAGCAATCTGCATATTAATCAAATACAGACCATCCTGAACAAAATCGGGAACATAGATCATTTCTGTGATAGTGGCGTTCATCCGCGGTTGTTCAGGATATTGCCAAAAAGCATGATGTGCAGAAAGCTTACCTCCATCTATTTCCGGATCCACCGAAGGCAGATCAATCAGCAAGTGGTTAACCTGTTGTTGTGCCAACCATTGGCATAGCGCAGGCTCAAGGAACGCCGGATGATTTCCTGAGTATTGTTGAGTGGTTTTGGTTGCGCTGTTGGGCAACGTGCGGATAATAAGCGCCTCAATATGCTCGCGTATATGGGATTTAATATTGGCTAATTTAATTTGATTATCCTCAGGCTTTATTGACACTACCTGTGCAATGGCAAAAAAATGTTGAAGACATTGATTAATGGAAATACGTTCTAAAGAGATATGTCCCACACATTCTGTATGGGTTCCATTTCCGTGAGGATTCAGCAACAAATTCTCACAATTAACGCTCCCTCCCTGTGCAACAGAACCAATAAAGCCTTCGACCTCAAATGGTTTAAACTCCGGTGCCTGAATACCAAACGCATTGGGATTCCCTGATCCCGAAACCATTGGAATAGAAATATCCATAGGTTTCATCAGATCTGCGGTATACTTTATTCCGGCATACTCAATAATTGCGTGCATCTTGTCGTTACTCAATATTGTTGCAATATCTATATATTCGAGAAATATGCGGTTGTATGAACAAAAAATATGGTGGAAGCGGTTGCTGCTGGTAACGGCAGTAGGAATTGGCATTTTCTCACTATGGTATACCCAAAAGCTTGTTACCAAACTGGCTAAGGAAGAAGAAAAGAAAGTGCTTCTATGGGCAAATGCAACGAAACAATTGGTGAACGCAGAAGGCGATTTTACTTTTCTGCTAGACATCATTAAAGACAACGAAACGATTCCAGTAATTTTGGTTGATGATAGCAATCAGATCATTGCACACCGAAACCTTGATTCTTCTAAAGCAGAAAACGAGCAATACTTAAAACAACAGTTGGAACAGATGCGCAGTCAACGTGAACCGATTCCAATTTTGTATGATGAAGTTAACAAACGTTATAATTATCTATACTATAAAAACTCTTTGATCCTAACACAACTTAAAGAATATCCTTACTACCAGCTTAGTATGATTGCGGTATTCATTCTAGTAGCTTACCTGCCTTCAGCTTTTCGAGACGTGCAGAGCAAAATCAAGTGTGGGTAGGAATGAGTAAAGAAACGGCCCACCAGTTGGGTACTCCTATCTCATCATTAAATGGTTGGATTCAGTTGCTCCGTGAAACGCCAAAAGATGAACAAGAGTCTTATTTGCAAGAACTCGAGCAGGACGTCAAACGTCTTGAACTGGTAACAGAACGTTTTCCAAAATTGGTTCCGCCCCAAAACTCGATATTGAATCTATTGAACCCATCTTAAAAGGCAGTATCCAGTACCTGAGATCACGCACTTCCAGTAAGGTACATTATGAGCTCGTTTCGTATGAAGAAGAATTAACGGCACAAGTGAATATTCCGTTGTTCGAATGGGTGATTGAAAACATCTGTAAAAATGCTGTTGATGCCATGAATGGTGACGGCAAAATCACCCTAAGTGTGAAGCCGGATGGTGATTCCGTTGTTGTTGATATAACAGACACGGGTAAGGGGATTCCGCCTTCAAAATTGAAGACGGTTTTTAAACCCGGCTACACAACCAAAAAACGTGGATGGGGATTGGGACTTTCACTCGCAAAACGCATCATCGAAGACTACCATAAAGGAAAGATCTTCGTTAGACAGTCAGAAATACATAAGGGCACTACCTTCCGGATTATCCTAAAAGCGTAGCTCTACTCTACCCAATCTGCAATAAACAAATTCGTATCACGGGTATCACCATTGTTGCGGTTCGAAGAAAACACAAGCTTTTTTCCATCGGAGAAAACATTGGAAACGCGTTGAACACACTTTCGTTTGTGATACGCTCTAAACCGGTTCCATCCGTGTTAATCATGTAGAGCTGAAAGTCGTATCCTCTTTGCGAATGGTGGTTACTGGAGAAGATGATTTTTTTGCCTGATGGATGAAAGAACGGCGCCCAGTTAGCTTTTCCCAAGTTGGTGATTTTTCGTAAGCCGGAACCATCTATATTCATGATGTAAAGTTCCATATTGGTTGGTGCAACAAGTCCTTTTAACAGGAGGTTTTTGTATTCAACCGTATCGGCACTTGAGGTCGTGATGCCCTGAATACCAATTGTTTTCCATCAGGAGAAAAGAATGCTCCGCCGTCATATCCAAGGTCGAATGTGAGTTGTTTCACATTTTTCCCATCAATGTCCATGATATACAAATCAAGGTCGCCATTCCGGGTCGATGTGAATACGATTTTATCACCCTTTGGAGATACTGTTGCTTCTGCATCGTAACCTGGCTGGTTCGTGAGTTGCTTCTGGATTTTTCCTTTCTCGTCAGCAATAAAAATATCGTACTCCGGGTAAATTGCCCACAGGTATTTACCTTCTTTAGGCGGGTCTTGCGGACACGCTTTTCCTCCCTTCATGGTAGAGGCAAACAAAATCGTTTGGCCATCCGGCATGTAATACGAGCACGTTGTTCGACCATCGCCGTTGCTCACCATCACAGGTTGATAGGTTGTATTGTCTTCCGCCTCATCAATAATCATGTAAAAAATCTGGTCACACTTCAACCCCCACTGCGGATTATTGGATTGAAAAGAGAGCTTCTTGCCATCCGGGCTGAAATAGGCCTCTGCATTATCTCCTCCGAACGTAAGCTGCTTCAAGTTTGCCAAATGTGGCTCATTGTTTGGGCGTATACGTAGAGGGGGAATAAGAATGTGGCTACTAATTTTTTGATCATACAACAAAGGTGCTTGAATGCTTGATTGATTCCAACCTGAACCACTACAATTTACACACGGTATACAAACACAAAAGGAGGCATAAGCCTCCTTTTGTGCATATTTAAGACAGCATTATCCTTATTCAACGATAAAGCGTTTGGTAGCAGTACGGCCATCAATTGCTTTAACTGAAACGAAGTAGATACCTTGTTTAAGAGAAGAAACGTCAAATGTTTGTTGCATTGTTTGTTTGTCGCTTCTCAATACCTCACGACCTGTGATGTCTAACACAGCAGCTGTTTCCATAACTACTGGCAATTCGATATTAATCAGTGAAGAAGCAGGATTCGGATATAAGTTCATTTTTGAACTCAAAGAAGCCACTTCCTTAACACCCACCCAGTCTACCAGGTTAAATTGAACTGCAATTCGTGGTGCAACAAAGTTTACAACCGTATCGATGTATGCTCTTCCTTTTTCAGCACTCATCAATGGATTTGTCAAGAAAGAAAGTGAATCTGCTTCACGTCCGTTAGCTGGCATTGGATACACATACCATGTTCCAGCGCCTTGTCCTGTTGCATTTTGAACAGCGGTTCTGTTCCACCACTCCCAAGGTGCACCATCAACAGCTACTGTTGGACGCAGCGGGAATAAGTTCTTAACACCTCCGCTTTGAGCCAAAGCAGCTGTGGTGTAAGGATCATCATAAAAAGCAGCATTAATTTTGCTATTTACGCCGAGTGCATTGGCCATTGGAATAACTACTCCTGCGCCTGAAGCACTTGGAATAACGGTTGGGTCCGTTTGGAACACGAACGTCTCCTGTAAGATAAGGTGCAAACGGATCAGTAGCTACGTGCAATCCTACCATTGGCAAGCTGTTTGCTTCCAACCAGGTTGAATCACCCATTGAACCACCATAGTTAAAGATCATATGCGCATTTGCTGAAACAGCAGCGTCGCCACCGTAGTTAAAAAATGGTATACCACCAACACCATTCCAATCGCCCAATGAGTCCATATTTACCATCGGTGTAAAGTCACCGCGTAAGAACTTAGGATTTGATTCAATTTCTCCTCTTTTATCAACTGTACCGAAAGCAAGGGCGATGTAACCACCTGTTCCTTGACCTCCTACAACAATTTTAGATGTATCGAATTTATAGGTTGCAGCATTTGAACGTAAGAAGCGAATACAGTTTCTCACATCTTGAATACCGCGGTAAGTCGCTTGCAATAAATCTTGTGTTGCAATTTCTTGAACAGTAGAAGTAGCGCGCCATCCTAAGCGGTAGTTCATGGCAACTGCGACATATCCCTTTTTTCGCAAAACGGGTACACAATTCAACGATTGCGCTGTCGTTTTTGCTACCTGTTGATTGGCGGTTTACATAAGGAGGAAGAAAACTTCCCGTATGCGTAACAATTACTACAGGACGTTTTCGAGTGTGTCTCCATCTGGTTGGTAAACATCACATAACAAATTAGCTGTGATGAATGGAGAGTTGTTGACAGAAGGAACCGGGTAACCGGAATTGAATAAGATATTAAACGACCGATTCGAATCGTATGGAATATTGGTTGTTTTAAGAACGTTGGCAAAAATATCGTCAACGAACCGCTCTTGGGCTTGTGCCGCAAATCCTGCGACAACTAATCCAGCAAGGGATAAGAGTTTAAGTACTTGTTTTTTCATGGTTGAGTTTGTTTAAGTTTTGACTAAGTTAATTTAATTTTATGATTTACCAATTGATTTACTTCCAATTATCGAGTTCAAAGAGTACAGAAAATATCCCATTCGACCAACCAAAGGGCCTCCATAAACTTGATACACCCGATTATCCAGTAAATTACTTGCACCTAATTTAAATGTACAATGCCAAGCCGGCACCTTTTTACTTACTTGTGCATCCACCATATCATACGAGTCTACATAACCTTGTAAACTGAGGCGATCCCTCAAATAAGAATCCATCCTGGTATTTATAGTTGATGCTATACCCCCAATGACGGATTGTAAAAGATCCAATCTTTGAGTCAATATCTCTTCCGTTGATACCGAAGTTGTATTTGTTCTCAGGTGTATTAAATGCCGGGATCAGAGGGTCTGTAGATCCCTGGCGGTCGAGTTTATTCATGGAATAGTTAGCATTAAAGCCAAGATACTTCTTGAAGAAATATTGAACGCCAATGGTTATACCTTGCGTTGTCACTTGATCCTTAGCATTGGCAGCTACACGAAACACATCTCGAAAAAAGTAGGACCTTGAGATCCTGCAAGCCAAGTCATATCAACACCAATTTTGTAGCCGATAAAATCAGTATACCAGCTATGGTAATAGTTAATATCATAATAAAACTTGTCGTTAAACAAACTTCCCCGATAGCCTACCTCAATGGTTTTGACTTGCTCGGGTCTGATAGGATCTACGTTAAAAATATTCGAGTTTATCTCTACCTCCATCCAGTGCAGCGCGAAATGATTCTACCGTAACAAGACTGTCAAAACCATTTAATTTCCCTTGAGTGTTGCCGGCCAACATCCAGTAAAAAATATTGATCTGTTAATGTTGGATTGCGAATAGCGGATGAAACAGAGAGCCTGAATACATGTTGCTTATGGACATAAACGGCCGTTGCCGAGGTGACCATAAGAGATTGAAATTCTCGTTTTTATCCAACCTGTTTGTTACACTCACCTTAAGGTTGTCATTGATGAACTTTCTTTCCAATCCGAAATAGGCTCCACCTTCTCTGTTCTGAATGCGCACACCACCTGTATCTGCAAACAACGTCCCTCTTGAGTCAGGTCGATACAACCTAAAGTTACCCCCTACGGTAAAATCTACTGTAACTGCATTAAATTTATATTCGGCCGCAACGTGGTACAGTGCTGATTTATCGTAAATCCGCGAGCCTAAACCTCCAGAATTATAGATGTTGTAAGTACTGGTAGTAGAAGCAAAGGCAGTATCAAAAGCATAAGTGCCCGGAATAAACTGAGCGCTATTACCTCCGGTGGAAGAGGGCTGACCTGAGGCCCGTTGCCTGGCAATATTGTGGAAATACACGAGTGAATCATACATCTGATTATACCAGTAATCATTGATGTAATTTAACCTCTGATTGTTAGCTGCCGGAATATTGTTTAACATCAACCCTTCATTATCATTTCGTTGATACCAAGGAAGTATATATGAACCAATGGTTCCTGATAGCGCATTGTTATAATCCTTCCCCCATGCCTCGTCAGACTTTGCCTTGTTTTGAAGCACAATGGCAGTATTGTAAGCATCATAGGTACGACCCGCATCTTCATTTGTAGCGTATGCCCTAACAAAAAATTTACCTTCTTCACGCACTTCTACACGGTTTTGGAAAAACTGAATATCTTTCAAACTAAACCTATTATCGCCTTGGGTACACGGTTGTACCGGTACTATAATTCGAGGCAATCGAGGATAAAATAGCTCAATTTTAGGTGTTATCTTGTAATGAAGGACACATTTGATTTCACGTTACGGGTATTGTAGTCCACTAAGTCTTTCTCATTGTAGCCATCTCGGAGGTAGTATCCTCTTCCTACAAACACTAAACCTGAGGAGCTGTATAAAAATACTGACTCGAGTTTTCATCTCCATACCGGTTTACAGCATCATAGCCTCCCGGATCCTTTCCCCTACAGGTGATTGGCTAGTGGCGCTGTAGTTCGTGGCTTCCCAATCATAAGCGCGCATGTAAAAAAGTTGAGTTTATAGGCAACTTGTCCTGTCCCTTTGCATTCTTAAATACCTGTGCCCATCTGGCTGCACCTTCAAACAATCCACGCTCCCCAACTTTTATATTCGCACTCAGGCCCGGGAATTGAAACGACTTTTGGTCATCATATTGATTACTCCGTTAAACGCATTTGGACCATAATAAGCCCCACTCGCTCCCACAACCAAATCTACCTTCTGAACATCCAATTCACTTGCTCCCAAAAAGTTACCCAGTGAAAATTCAAGCCCGGACTTTGATTATCCACACCGTCAATCAATTGAAGGCTTCGTACCGGTGAAGTGCTGTTAAAGCCGCGTGTATTGATAATTTTAAACCCGATACTGGCTGACGTTAAATCAACCCCTTTTAGGTGAGCAAGTCCCTTCATAGAAATTCGCAGCAGGGGTTTCTTTGATGCTTATTGCATCCCATCGTTTCTACCGTTAAAGGTGCCTGTTTTTGTTCGCTGTGATCCGCGAATCCCGAATTTCAACATCCTTGAGTTGTTGGTGCTTTCTGAAATTTTGATATCAATTGGCTTGTCAGCACTGGTTACCACAACCTCCATCGGCGCATATCCAATATAGCTGGCAACAAGGGTTATATGCAATGTTTGGGTTAACTTCAGGCTAAATTCACCATCAAAGTTAGTTGCCGCCCCAATTGACGTACCTTTCACCGTGACCGTTGCTCCAATGAGCTTTTCCCCGGTTCGCTTATCCTTGATAACCCCTTTGAGGGTAGTACTTTGAGCAAGCACCCACAAAGGGAAACATCCCCATAATACAGAGTAGTAGACGTAGTTTCAACACACTTATACCGATTAATCAATCGGAATTAACCGATTTTTTTTCAAAAAAAAATGGTTTTATTTTGAAAGCAACCCTCGCCCGATTTGACCTTGCTAAAATCAATGCCTTTCAATGGGTTTTAAATTGGATTAAAATTGGTATATCGCAAATCCATTTACTTATGTCATCACACCATATCGTACGAGAAGGTCAAGAGCCTGCGCTGATCATTGCCAATGGAGAAGCTTGTTCTAACGAGCTTCTTGGACAACTTCTGGAGTGGAGTCCTTATGTGGTTGTGCTCGATGGAGCCATTCACCGTGTATTGGAACTGGGCATCCATATTGATGTGTTATTAGGCGATTTTGACAGCCAGGACCAAGCCCTTGAATCGAATCCAAAACAGAATGCCTATTGAAATCATCCATACTCCTGATCAAACAAGACTGACTTGCAAAAAGGCATCGAATTCTCATTTCAAAAGGTTTTAGTGCCATTAATATTGTTTGGCTACCGGAAGAAGGGCAGATCATACCCTCAGTAACATTACCGATATTGTTCGGTATCGCGACCAGGTAACCACAGTAGTCATTGATGATTACTCCAAGATATTCGTTCTTCCCCCGTGTGTTTGAAAAATGGTATCCGGCCTCTACTCCCATCTCTATTATGCCCATTGGTACTGTAACCGGATTTACTTCACAGGGGTTACTGTATAACCTCACAGATGCTACCTTACAACTCGGATACCGCACCAGCAGCAGCAATGAAACTGCACAAGATGGCATCATTAAAATTGTACATCAATCGGGAGATCTACTGTTGATGGAATGCCATGATCGGATCAGCGATCAATAGCTTGCGTAAAGATATCCTACTATATAAAACAGAAACGCCCGACCAAAGGCCGGGCGCTATCTGACTCAACATTTCAATTACATGAAATTTCGTATTAATGAGCGATAAGTAAACGAACTGTTTTGGTTGTATTCAATGATTGAATACGCACAAAATAGAATCCATTTTGCAAATCACTGATATCGGCTTGTACCTTGTTGTAACCCATATTGAAGCTTTCAGCTGCCACATCTTTAGCAACTTTACCGGTAATATCAACAATCGAAATGGTCACATCTGCTGCACGATTCAACTCGAACTCCATGTTCAACTCGCTGTTTGCAGGGTTTGGATACATTGTGAACTCAGCAATATTTTTGACTTCTGTGACAGCTGTATGTTGGTTCCGTTTACAGCGATCTTGCCTGTGATGGCACCGGTAGACGTAATTACAATCGTATCTGAAACAATGCTGAAGTAGTTCTGTTAAAGCGACAGAATAACTTCAAGTTTGAAACGCTACCATTTGCATCTGCTGCGATCGCCCAAACCTTTTTGTAGTTTACTGAATCATTTGACAATTCAAAGTCACCACCAACGCTGATTCTTAATGAGTCAGTTAGGTTAGAGGCATTTACAATAAATGATTTCCCCTCCGTTGCACCCGGAGTGTTCGTGATGAAAGCAGGCAATGAAGCTACAGCTAAATCAATCACTGTGTTGGAGGTAATACAGCATATCCGTTTAGGGTTATGATTGCACCCGGAACCTGATTGTGTTGATACATTCAATGCACTGTTTGAAGGAGGCATTTCCTGCCTGCAGTTGGTCTGAAGCGAACATATACTTTAGTTGCCGATATTGTTGTACCTGATTTCGCAATAGTTGCAGTTGCTGAGAATCCTGTTAAAGAGTCTAATGAAACCTCAAAACCTGCAGTTGGTGTTAATACGATATCGTTCAGCAAACGGCTTCCGGAAACAGTAACCGGTATGCTGTAGGATGCTTTACCTAAAACAGTAGCAAATACAGGTAGTTGCATGGTGAAACAACAACATCAGGTGTAGATTGACCTGAAACAGCATATGTTAAAGTGCTTGCACTTGGGCTGGTTATGGTCATTTGTTGAGCACCTGTAGCACCTACGATTGCAGGATTGTAACGAACCCCATACGGTAGCAGCTACAACCCCACCTGTTGTGGTATCCAAACGCAATGTTGGTGACCAAGTTGTGTTATTAGCAGAATACTTCAAAGCCTGGTACGGTAAAGCCGATTCCGATGGTATCTGTAAGGTTCGCAGCGTTAATTGTGATTTGTTGGCTTGATGAAGGGGTACCAAAAGTTGTTGTGAACGAGAAGTTGCTAGAAGTTGATCTTACATTGATACGACGCGCATTGGCTGCGAGTGCACGACCTGCAACAGCAACTGTGCGTGAAGTAGCTCCTGAGCTTATGATGCTTACGTTACCTGAACTGGTAACTCCTTTAAAACGTACATATACCTTAGTTGAAGCCAACGTAGTTGCCTCAGCTGTATTCAGGTAGATTACTTGAACAGGGGGTTGTGAAAGCCGAATCCGTGCTTAATTGGAAGTTGGCACTTGGAGCTGTAATGGTAACGCTGTCGGTAAGATTGGTACCACTCACAGTAACAGGGGTATACAACAGATGAGTCACCAGTTACAATTTGCCATTCTGGATAAGCTGAAGGAGAAGATGTAAGCGTAGCTACCGGAGTGCTACCTGTAATGCGGATAAATACGTTGTCTACACCAGTCGATGTGATATCGATGCTATCGTTCAATGTTGTTGTAGATGCCGGGAGTGTAACGAGCATAAACCATTGCACTTACTTCACCGTTGTTAGGTGTTAATGAAACTGAAGCAGCGTAGCCTGTTCCTGAAGTTGTTGAAACTTCTACACCTGTTGGTGCAGTTAATACGATATTGGATGTTAAGAATTTTCCGGAAACCAACAGTGATTGTTCCGCTGAAGCGATACCCACCGGAGAGGTAAATGAAAGCACCGCTTTGCTAACAGACATCAATGGTGATGCAGGAGCAGTTGCGTTTCCATTTACAAAGATGTTGATAGGAGCAAAATCCGTTGAAGCACTTGAAGTAATGCGTACAAAGCCCGAGTTGCTTCCAAACTGTTGGTGCGGGTAAAACGAATGAACACTGAATCAGTGATGGTAACAGGATTGTTTCTATTGATGCTGGCTGCGTAACCTGAGCACGGCTAAGGAAACTTCGAATCCGGCAGGAGCTGCAATGGTAATGTTACCAGTTAGGTTTGCACCATTTACATAAACAGCTCTTACCAAAGCAGGCTCTCCAATTACCTGGTTAAATACCGGTAAAGATGTTGGATTTACGCTAATGCTTGGTTGTGGAACAGTTGGTGTTTTAGGATGGTTGAATCTGCCTGTTTGCAGGCATAGGCACTTGTACCACTCAATGTAAAGTTAATCGATGAGAAGTTAATTTGAGACAAAGCACCACCGGCATTACCCGTGTATGAAGGACTGTTGATGCCAAATTTTGCGATTGTATTTGCAGTATCATTTGCAGGAGCCGGGAATGCTTGTGGTCCTGCGAACCACCAACCTGCTAAAGATGCTGTGGTGAATGGGCCGGATGATGCCGGAGCATTTGTGGAAGACCATAATACGTCTGTTGCAATTGCTGCAGATAGTACATTGGTGCGCATCGACATTTCATTCCGATCTTGAACAGAAGGTGTAATATTAGCGTTTGGATGCACCATACGGAAACCTTCCGGATAACCTCCGATCAGGGAGTTAAAGATGGATGTAGCAACATTGGTTCTCATTTCGAGGGCGCGGCCAAAACGGGCGCGTGCTGTTGTTGATAAAGAGTTTCTATTTTCGCCCGCACGGATCGGACCCAATAAAGTCATGTTCGAAATGATCGGTGCCGTTTTAGGTTCAGGGGCATTTACACCCGGAGTAACCTGACCGGCTGTTCCTAAACCTGTATTGTTATCATGCTCTAATCCGTTTGATGTACCTGTTGGTGAAGTTTCAAATACGCCCGGGTTACGCACACCTAAAAGGTATTGGCATTTCCCATTGTATCCTTCATCCATATCAAAATCATCATCCGTACCAGCGAAAGCAATTAAGTATTTATGGTTGATCGCTCCACCGAACCACTCGTATGAGTCATCATTTGCATAACTCACTTGAATATAATCCGCGTGTGTTCCGTTACCTACACCTGCAAACGTTAATCCGTTGATTTCTTGATCAGGCAAGAAGTTGTATCCTGCATACTCAATGCGCACATAGCGTAATGTACCTGAGTTGTCTGCATCATTGTAATTAGGTCCACCTCCGTACAAGGTAAGTGGATCTGAAGGCAAAGCTTCATATTGACGAACACCGTTTGCGGTATTGGTGTGGGCATTACCAATTAAGAGCATACCGCCCCAGTCACCACGAACGCGGCTACCTACTGTTTTACCTGAAGTAAATACAATTGGTTGTTCTTTTGTTCCAATTGCATTGATTTTACCGCCTTTAGCGATAATCAATACAAAAACGTTATTTGCATTTCCGCGAATTACAGTTCCCGGCTCAATGGTAAGGGTTGCTCCATTTAATACGTGAACTGTTCCGGAAACTTCGTACCAGTTATTTTTTGTCCAGGTTACGTTACCTGAGATATCACCTGAAACAGAAACCTTGTTAGCATTTGGGGCAGGATGTTGTGTTGTAGGGGTCCAGTTTGCATCTCCCGGATAGGTTGTTGCATTCGGATTCCAGTTAGCCCAACCTGCAGACCAATCTGCTGCTGTATTCGTTGGATCCGGATTGTAAGCATTGGTTGTCGGTTTGGTTGATCCGTTTACACCAAATGCTCCACGGTAAGGAACAGTGTCAAAAAACTGACTGTAGGCATTAAGGCTTAGTGCCAACGCCGCCAACATTGCGGTAGATTTTAGTTTCATCTTGATTGATTTTTGATAATATATCACATACAAGATTAGCCCTGTATATTGAAGCCAACGTTAACAGCATGTTAAAGTATTGTGATGTCCGTTTTAAGGAATTGTTACCAACGACAAAGGCCGTGTTGCCACGGCCTTTAATCTTGTTGTATGTACTTTTTTGACTAGAATGTGTAACTCATTCCTAATGAGAAGGTACGACCATATCTGTAATTGAATGTATCTACGTCTTTACCTTTATCCAGCGTTTTGTTTTTGTTCAAGTCTTGATAGATGATTAACCGTTGAGCAAAAACATCACCTACTGTAAATTTCACCTGAAGTTTCTTGAAGAATGATCTGCTGATGCTAATGTCCATCACATCTCTTGGGTTTTCCCATAAGATAAACTGATCTTCATTGGCAACGAACGCAATACGACGTCCTACTTTGTTGTAATTTACAGAGATATCAGCAAATTTGGCGTTGCTGTAATTCACACCCATGTTAAATACATATGGTGATTGACCTTGTAACGGACGTTTTGAAATGCCTGATCCTGTATTGCTCAATTTCACTTCCGATTGAATCAGTGAAAGGTTTGAGAACAACGTAATGTCTTTGAAGAAGTTAGTTTTTAATACTTTATCAAGTCCCATCAATTGAATTCTTGCTTCGAACTCAACTCCGTAGTTAACAGCTGAACTTGCATTTTGGTAACTGAAATTTCTGAAAGAAGGATTTGGAACAACTACCATTTCAACTGGGTTTGTGAAGCGTTTGTAAAAAGGGTTCACCGAGATGGTTTGCGCTACTGTTGGAAAAAACTCCCATTTTACATCAATATTGTCAATGACAGCGCGCACCAAGCTGTCATTTCCAATAATGATTGAGTTGTAATTTGCTTCATAGAATGCCAACGGTGCATACTCACGGAATTCAGGACGTGATAATGTGCGTGCATATCCCAAACGTAAATTTTGTTTCTCCGTTAACTCCACAATCATATTTGCAGAAGGCAAAAGATCCGTAACCGTTTTGTTGATATCCACTTTACGTCCTTGTGCTTCTGAGTTCACTTTTTGGTTGAAACTTTCGAGGCGTACTCCATAAATCAAACGAATGCGGTTGGTAAATTTATTGTCCAACATAATAAATCCTGCATGCAGGGTTGAACTTGCTGTGTAACTGTCGGAACCTTGAGTAGTTTCACGTTGGAAGTATAAGTCGGTAGCTAGGTTAGCGTTGCTAAATACCGAATCAGGACCTTGGATTCCGGCAACGTCTCCTTTTGAATAGTCAAAGTTATTGTTATCGTAAGTGATTAAGAAGTTACGTCCTGTGAAGGTACGTGAACGGTATTGGTGAAAGCCTCCTACTTTGAGCTCTGATTTCTTTACAAACTTAAATGGAATACTCACTTCGTATTTAGCCGATGGGCTGGTTTCTTTGAGTTCCGAGAAGAAGCGACCTGTTTGGTTCGGGGTAAATGCATTGGCGTCTGGGTTCAATTGTACCAATGAATTTCCAAAAACGGTATCTCCGATCAATTTATCTGCTTGGTAGATCAAACGCTTAAAATCGGGCATGGTACGGTTGATATCTGTATAACCCAGTGTATACTTGATTTTCATGCGCGTAGCTGTAATCAAGTGCTCTCCGGTAAACTGACCTGTATACATGCGGCTTTGTGTATACTGGTAGATATAATCCGTAAACCGTTTTTGCTCTTGATCAATAAATGGCTGGCTATGATTTGAGTAAGAGTATCCCGTACGTAAAATGGTTTGGTCTTCTCCTGTTTGGGTGATCAAATTTTTGAACGAGAATTTATTGTTTTTACCCAACTTCATGGCAAAGTTCAATACCCCACCTACGTTCACTGTGCGGCGGTAGTTATTGTAGTCGTAGAAAGTTCCATCAGCAGTACCTAAGTCTACTTCGGTTTGGTCCTTTGACAGTTGAACCTTATCGCGAACTTGAAAAGGAGTGAATCGGTAACTATTGCTGTATGTTAATGCAGCTAATACGCCAAACTCGTTATGGGTTGTCACAAATCTCTTAGATGCGGACGCGTTGAAACTCACGTTTGGAGCAAATGAACTTACTTCAACCGGTTTAAAGTTGTTATCGAACAGTTTGGTTTGTTCAACCATTGCAGCATTGTCTGCATTTTTACTTGCTTCTGTAGACAATACGCCTCCAGGTAAGATACGTGTAGATGGATCAAATCCCATCCAATCCGATGAACTGGTATTTGGACTTGCGAAACCTTCTTTAAAGGTTGTAAGCGAGTGTGCACCCAACGATAACCCCACTGAGAATTGATCTTCATCAGGAATATCTTTGGTATTGATTTGAATGAATCCTCCTGCAAAATCAGCCGGCATATCCGGTGTAGCTGTTTGATAATCATCATATTATCCAACACAGCAGCAGGAATCAAATCCAACGAGAAGGCCTTACGATCACTTTCAGAACTCGCCAATGGCGCACCATTGATAAAACCCATATTGTAGCGATCACCAAGTCCTCGAACAATCGCAAACTTATTGTCTTGAATAGAAGCACCACTCACACGTTTAATAACGTCAGCTGTGGTACGATCCGGGGTCTTGCGAATCAAATCTGCTGAAACACCACTCGATACCGCCACTGCATTTTTCTGTTGGATCAATACTGCATTAGCGCTTTCCTTTTTCACTTCTCCCTTGATCACCACTTCATTCAGCTCTTTGGTAGCCTCTTCCATGGTGGTATTGAGCAAGTAGGTTTCTTTGGCTTTCACTTCAACACCCGAAACAACTTTACGTTGATAGGAAACATAGCTAAGTACGAGATTGTATTTACCCGGTGTGAGGTTGTTAATGATGAACTTACCTTCGAAATCGGTTGCAGCACCAATATTGGTACCTTCAATTTGAACGGAAACACCGATCAATTCTTCACCGGTTTTTTTGTCAATGATTTTACCGGCAATTTTTCCTTTATCCTGGGCTGATGCACTGAGTACGAGCATCGAAGCGATCCATAAAAAAAGGTACTTAAGACGAACTGTTTTCATGTTTGAAATTTGAGTACGGCAAAAGTACCTTCAAGGGCAGTGGACTTGGTTAACCTTGCATTAATGTTAGGTTAAGCCAATATCAATTTCATATTATGGTAATGTTAACCATTGCCCAAAAGTCAAGTCTGGCGGGCATTTCAACAAAGGCATATTTGAATGCATGACCAAAATCAATTCGGTGGCTTATTGAATCACACCCAGTTCTTTACCCACTTTGGTAAATGCAGCAATTGCCTTCTCGATATGATGTGGTTCGTGAGCTGCCGACAACTGAACACGGATACGGGCAAGATCTTTAGGAACCACCGGATAGAAAAATCCGATTACATAGATTCCTTCCGCCAACAATCGTTGTGCAAAATCTTGAGCCAGTCGGGCATCGTATAACATCACCGGAACAATGGCACTAGCTCCACCCCTTAAGTCAAATCCGGCGGCTTGCATGCCTGTTTTAAACTGATTGACATTGCCTTCCAGCTTATCTCTGAGCACAGTGCTCTCATTCAATAATTTAAACACTTCAATACTCGCTCCTACAATAGATGGAGCTAATGAGTTGGAGAACAAATACGGACGTGATCGTTGGCGCAGTAGCTCAATAACCTCTTTGCGACCTGTTGTATAACCGCCCATGGCGCCTCCCAATGCTTTTCCCAAAGTACCTGTGATGATATCCACGCGGCCCATTGCATTGCACAGTTCAGGAACACCCCTGCCTGTTTTACCAATGAAGCCTGCACTGTGGCACTCATCTGTCATCACCAATGCATCATATCGATCAGCGAGATCGCAGATCTTATCCATCTGCGCTACATATCCATCCATGCTAAACACGCCATCGGTAACGATGATTTTGAAGCGCGCACCTTTGGCATTAGCCGCAATCAGTTGTGCTTCCAAATCAGCCATATCATTGTTTTTATACCGGTAACGTTGTGCCTTGCACAACCGCACACCATCAATGATTGATGCATGGTTAAGTTCATCGCTGATGATAGCATCTGCTTCTTGAAACAAGGGTTCAAAAACACCTCCGTTTGCATCAAAAGCAGCAGCGTACAATATGGTATCTTCTGTACCGTAGAAATCCGCGATGGTCTTCTCCAATTCTTTGTGAATATCCTGAGTACCACAAATAAACCTAACTGAGCTCATCCCATATCCGTGTGTATCAATCGCTTTTCGTGCGGCCTCTTTCACACGCGGATGCGATGATAGACCCAGGTAATTGTTTGCACAAAAATTCAATACAGTTTCTCCGGTATTCAATGTGATTTCGGCACCTTGCTCGGAAACGATAATCCGTTCCTTTTTATATAAGCCAGCCGCTTCAATATCTGTAAGTTCTTTTTGTAGATGTTGTTTAATTGCTCCGTACATGTTGTTGAATTTTAAGAAATGCAAAGGTGGAAATTATTTACCAATATGAAAATGCTTATCCATTGCGCTTGAAAGAAGCAGCACACCAATTGTTCAAAACGATGTGTTGATGATAGTGAAACCCCGCGCGTAATGATGCCACCTTGAGGTCGTTCAAATCCGACTCATAAAAGCCGCTGATCAACAATGTACCACCAGAAATGGTGAGTGCGCCGAGTTGGTCAAAGCTGAACAAGAGGATGTTTTTGTTGATATTAGCAAGGATCACATCAAATTGTTGTGCCTTCACCATATTCAGGTCACCCTGTTCGAACTCAATATTATCAACTCCGTTTAGTCCTGTATTCTCTGCGATGTTCTCAGCACTCCAATCGTCGATATCAATGGCATAGATAGATTGGGCTTCCATTTTAGATGCCATAATGGCCAATACGCCAGTTCCAGTGCCGTAGTCAAAGATTCGTTTGTTACGCAGGTTCTCTTGCAGCATCAAACGTAACATCAACTGGGTAGTTTCATGATGACCTGTACCAAATGTGTTTTTAGGCTGAATCAATAACTCATATGGATATGATTTATCAATGTGGTGAAATGGCGCTTTGACGATAACGTTTTCATCAATGATAATGGGTTCATAACCTGCCTCCCATTGTGCATTCCAGTTTTGTTGTTCAATGTGGCTCTGCGCAACTGCATTAGGATCCAAACCATACTTCAGCAACAGTTGTTCAAACACTTCCCGCTTAAAACGCGATGACGGAACATACGCTGAAAATCCCAAATCTGTTTCGATAAAACCTTCGTAAGCTTCGTCGGCCAACTCTGCAATAAGCTGGTCTCGGGTGTCTGCATCACAGCGGATACTAAATTCGAAATAAGCCTCCATCAGTCTTTATTCAATGGCCCAGCAATCATACAGGATGTTGATCAGCTTGTTTTCTCTCTTAGCCATCGTTTCATCAGCCATCACCACATCCATCGCAAATCGGGTGATGGTGTGACGCTCATCTTCATTGCTCACTGTAAAAAAATGCTCCGCTGTTTCACGAAGGTGATGTTCATGTTCTTCAACAGGCAAGGCCCGGATGAAAGCCTGTTCCTTGATGAGATCAAAATCCTCATGAAAATGGTCATTTAGAAAATCAATAATCACGTTCGCTTCAGCCTGATGTAAAGAGCCATCTGCGAGTGATAACAGGGATAGTATATGATAGCCGGCTTCGGCTTTATTCATCTTTTTGATAAATTGGGTAGGCATACGCTTTAAAATTTGCGAGGTTAAAAGTAAGGCAATTTTTGAAAGCACCCAATCTCTTTTCCGCATTTTTTTCCTTTCCATCCTTGTTGAAAATCAGGACATTTATTCTTACCCGCAGATCACAGTGCATCCAAAGGAATCAATTACCTTTGTGCTGCTTCAATTAATGCACATGAAAGACACATCCAAACTTGGATTCGGAACCCGCGCTATTCATGCGGGACAAGAACCTGACCCAACAACAGGAGCCGTTATGACTCCAATCTACCAAACTTCAACCTATGCACAGGAAAGTCCGGGTAAACACAAAGGTTATGCTTATGCCCGTGGCAAAAACCCGACACGTTCAGCTTTGGAACAGTGTTTGGCTGCGCTCGAAAAAGCCAAGTACGGATTGGCTTTCAGCAGTGGAATGGGTGCAACAGACGCCGTTATCAAGTTATTGAGACCTGGAGATGAAGTTATTACCGGAAATGATTTGTACGGTGGTACCTATCGCATGTTTACCAAGGTATTTGCCCACTTTGGGATTACCTTTCATTTTATCGACCTGAGCAATCCGGAGAATATCACCCGATACATCAATGCCAATACGCGGCTGTTGTGGATTGAAACCCCTACCAATCCAACCATGCAGATAGTTGATATTGAAGCTTGTGGCCGTATTGCCAAAGAGCATAAACTCATTTATACCGTCGACAATACCTTTGCATCTCCCTACCTCCAGAATCCATTGGAACTCGGGGCTGATATTGTGATGCACAGTGTAACCAAGTACTTAGGTGGGCATAGTGATGTAGTTATGGGCGCGTTGCTAACGAGCAATGATGCACTTTACGAACAACTTGCCTTCATTCACAACTCATGTGGTGCTACCCCTGGACCCATGGACTCCTTTTTTGGTTTTGCGCGGTTTAAAAACGTTGCACCTGCGGATGAAAGCACATTGTGAAAATGGCAGGGTGATTGCCGAATTTCTAAAACACCATCCGAAAATTGAAAAAGTGTATTGGCCGGGCTTCACCGATCACCCTAACCATGCAATTGCTAAAAAACAAATGCGTGATTTTGGCGGCATGATTTCGATTGTATTAAAAGATGCAAGTTTGGAAGACACGTTCAAGTTTGCTTCTTCATTTAAGGTGTTCACCTTGGCTGAATCCTTGGGTGGGGTTGAGAGCCTGATTAATCATCCGGCAACCATGACACACGCGAGCATTCCGAAAGCAGAGCGCGAAGCTGCCGGTGTTGTCGATAACCTGCTGCGTTTAAGCGTAGGGGTTGAAGATATTGAGGATCTGATGAATGACCTCAAAGCCGTTTTGGGTTAAGCGATTCTTTTATAATCAAAAAAAGCCGATGTCTCATGTAAGAAACATCGGCTTTTTATATACATACCTTTAGTGTATTACTTGGCTTTCGCGCTTAATACTTCCAACATTTTAGAGCCAATTTCTGCAGGTGATTCTACCACGTGTACACCACACTCGCGCATGATGGCCATCTTTGCGGCAGCAGTATCATCTTTGCCACCAATAATTGCTCCTGCATGTCCCATGCGACGGCCCGGAGGCGCTGTCTGACCAGCGATGAACCCGACAACCGGTTTTTTGTTCCCTGTCGACTTGATCCAGCGTGCAGCATCTGCTTCGTAACTACCTCCAATTTCACCAATCATTACAATGGCATCTGTTTCAGGGTCATTCATCAGCATTTCTACTGCGTATTTGGTTGGTGTTCCAATGATCGGGTCTCCACCGATTCCAATTGCTGTTGAGATACCCATTCCGGCTTTCACAATTTGATCGGCAGCTTCATATGTTAATGTTCCGGATTTAGATACGATACCTACTTTACCTGCTTTGAATACAAAACCTGGCATGATGCCCACTTTTGCCTGACCCGGAGTGATTACTCCCGGACAGTTTGGCCCAATCAGTGTTAGGTCTTTTCCTTTGATATACTCTTTTGCAGCAATCATGTCTTTTACCGGAATACCTTCGGTGATACAAACAATCACTTTGATTCCTGCATCTGCTGCTTCCATAATGGCATCCGCTGCAAATGCTGGCGGAACAAATATAATCGACGTGTTGGCTCCGGCTTTGTCTACCGCTTCTTTAACCGTATTAAACACCGGACGATCCAAGTGCGATTGACCACCCTTACCCGGGGTTACGCCACCCACTACGTTGGTTCCGTATTCAATCATTTGTTGTGCATGGAAAGTTCCTTCGCTTCCTGTGAAGCCTTGTACAATTACTTTTGAGTTTTTGTCGACTAATACTGCCATATTCGTTTTTGTTGCGTTAAAGCGGGGCAAATATGCGTTTTTTTAACCAAAATACCTCGCTGATCTAATGCGCTGTTTTTCAGGAATATTTTGTTCGGCGTAACAGGAAGAAAACGATGTATACAAGTGAAACAAAGATGATCAGCACCAAACCGATGATAAAGATATACTGTGTTACGGCGTGTTCCTTCTCCTGAGAACGTATAAGGTGAATCTCCTCTTCCTTGCTAATCAGCAGTTGTTGTTTTTCCAGCCGTTCATTCAGGTACTGTTCTTCTAGCTTGGTTAGTTTATTGCTGGTTTCGAGGTTAAAAATTGAATCACTGTATTGTTTATACTTTTCATGATACTCCAGCGCTTGCTTATAATGCTGCTGCTTTTCTTCAATTTGATACAACAAAACATACGCATTCATAATATCTGTCTTCATCCCAAAACCGGTAGCCATGCTGAGGGTCTCCTTAGCGTATTTAGACGCTGCGTGGTACATCCCTAACTTCACATAACAATCTGCAATATTGGAATAGGTTATGATGATGGCCGGAATATCACCGAGTCTTTCATCTATCGACAGTGATTGGTGAAAATACTTGAGTGCTTCTTTGTATTGTTTCTTCTCCGAAAAAGCGATGCCAATATTGTGCAAGGCTGCCGACACGTCTTTTTGATCTCCCAGCCGTTGGTTGATCTCTGCACACTTCTGGAAATTCCGAATGGATTGGTCGTGGTCTCCTCTTGTTTGATAAATATTGCCGATGTTGTTGAGGCAATCAGCTTTTCCGTTTTCATCTCCCAATCGTTCTAAAATACTGAAACACTTTTCATAATAGATGAGTGCTCTGTCGTACTTTTTTTGTTCCATCAACACAACGCCAATATTGTTGAGGGTGCGCGCCATTCCTTTTTCATCATTAAGCGATTCCGAAATTTTAAGTGATTGAAAGTAGTAGAACTGCGCTGTGCCGTGGTTACTGAGCATGTTGTGAATGCTTGCGATGTTGTTGTAAACCGAAGCATATCCTTGAACATAGGTACCTTTTAAAAATTGAACCAAAGCCCATCTGCACGCTTGCAGGGCTTCATCATATTGACCATTATTGCGAAGCACATAAGACCGGTTAATATACCCGTACCCAATGCCTTTGTAAAATGATTTCTTCTTACCCCATTCTATAGCCAAATTGGCGAAGCTATCGGTAAGCAGCATGTTTGAATTGCGGTATTCAAAAGCCAACTGATTGTAGATATTTATTTTGACAGTGTCATCGCGCACAATTGTTAATTGATGAGCTAAACTGTCAACTAACATTTTGTGTTGGCCCGATACGGCAAAGTAAATATTGAAGATGATAAGAGAAAGCCAATGCTTCATAGCATTAGCAATATAAGACATCAAGTTGTTTCTGCAAACTGAAGTTCGTATAACTGCTTATAAAGTCCCTGAGCGACCATTAATTGATGATGAGTGCCACGTTCCTCAATTCTTCCTTTATCCAGCACCAGAATTTCATCAGCATGTTGAATGGTGGATAGCCGATGCGCAATCACAATAGACGTTCTGCCTTTCATCATGGTTTGAATTGCCTTTTGAATAACCTCTTCCGTTTCATGATCTACAGATGATGTTGCCTCATCCAAAATGAGTACTTTAGGGTTATTTACCATAGCCCTCACAAATGAGATCAACTGCCTTTGCCCCACCGAAAGTGTAGCACCTCGTTCATGAACTTCTTGTTCGTATCCATTTGGAAGCTGATTGATAAACTCATGGGCCCCCAGAAGTTTTGAAACCGCAATGATTTGCTCATCGCTAATGCTTTGGTTAAACAAACGGATATTCTCCATAACTGTTCCGCTGAATAAAAATACATCCTGAAGCACCACTGAAACATACTTTCTTACCGAGTGAATATCCAGGTCTTTCAATGCATAACCATCCACCAGGATATTCCCCTTTTCAAATTCGTAAAATCGACTGAGCAGGTTGATGGTGGAGGATTTACCTGCTCCTGTAGCACCTACCAATGCAACCGTTTTCCCGGGCGCCACATGCAAACTGATATCTTTAAGCACATATTCACCTTCATTGTATCCAAACCATACCTTGTCGAATACAACGTCACCTCGCATATCCGTCAAAACCTTTTCTCCCATTGGGTTCAACATGTTCGGGATCATCAATAAGTTTGAAGATACGTTCGGCTGCTACCATTCCCATTTGCAGGGTATTAAACCGATCGGCCAATTGCCTAATGGGACGGAAGAACAAGTTGATGTACATGATGAATGCGATCAATGTTCCTACTGATGCCGTTTCACCGATGATTTCTTTTGCACCATACCAAACGATTAACGCTGTTGACAGGGCTGCAACTATTTCTACCACCGGAAAAAAAACTGAATAATAAAAGATCGATCTGATATTGGCATCACGGTGAGATGCATTGATTGTTTCAAAACGTTCCAGTTCTTTTTGCTCACGATTAAACAACTGCACGATTTGCATTCCCTGAATATGCTCTTGCACGAATGTATTCAAGCGCGCTACTTCATTTCTCACCTCCTCAAACGATTTACGAACCGCCTCTTTAAACAGGTATCCGGCATACAACAGTACCGGTAAAACTGATAAGCTCACCAAACTCAGTTTCCAATCTGTTACAAACATCAACATCAGGATAAACACAATCTGCAATAAATCCCCCGTGATATTGATTAATCCTTCGCTGAATACGTCAGCTATTGTTTCAATGTCAGATATGGTGCGGGTTACCAACGTACCTACCGGTGTGCGGTCATAAAACTTCAACCGCAATCCTGTTAAATAACTGTATACCTGATTGCGCAAATCCCGGATTACACTTTGTCCCAAAAAATTGGTCAGGATGGTACTCCATAGTTGAAATACAGATTGAAGCAATAACATCCCGAATACGATCAAACTCATCTGAACCAGTCCGGTCATGTCATTATTGACTACATATGTATCCAAGGTATATTGGATCAGGTATGGACGGTATGGCCCCATAAACGCCATGGCCAATGTTAAAAAAATGGCTGTAAATAATTTAACCCGATAAGGTTTGGCCAAAGCATATACCCGCTTCAGGATGCCGAAGTTAAAAGACGGTCTGCTCATGAAGGTGTAGTTGCAAAAATGGGTTGAGGATACTGAATACGGGTTAAAAAGAGTCCGTGCGCGGGAACCGATTGTCCGGCCTCACAGCGATCTTTACTGGCTAAAATTGCCTGCACATCTTGAATAGAACGTTTACCACGTCCCACATCCACAAGTGTTCCAACAATTGCTCGTACCATGTTGCGCAAAAACCGATTGGCTGTGATGGTAAACACCAGTAGATGAGGCTCCCGGTATTCCCAATAAGCCTCCGTTACGTCACATATAAAATTATTCACTTGGGTATGCACTTTGCTGAAGGCCTCAAAATCCTTTTTGCCAATAAACAACTGTGCTGCACGGTTCATTTCATCAATGTTAAAGGTACCGTATTGAAACCACAATAAGTCACTGCCAAATGGATTAGGTTGAGATGAAATGCGGTATTCGTACGTACGAGATAGGGCATCGAAACGGGCGTTAAACGTATCGGGTACCGGCGCGAGCTCAAACACAGCAATATCCTTGGGCAATACATGGCCGAGTTTAAATGCTGTTTTGCGGGTATCCAGTTCTTTTTCAGTATCAAAATGGGCTACAAAATCTTCTGCATGCACACCGGTATCTGTTCGCCCACAGCCCAATGTTTCAATGGGTTCATTCAAAATCATCGACAATGCATCATCCAACACAGATTGAACGCCCCTTGCATTGACCTGTTTTTGCCAACCATTGTATTGTGTACCTCTGTATGCCAGGCGAACTGCGTACCGCATGATTACATTTTCTCGTATACAACAGCAACTCCTTGACCTACCCCGATACACATTGTTGCAACACCATACCGCACATTGCGTTTATGCATTTCATGAATCAGTGTTGTTGAGATACGTGCGCCACTGCAACCCAACGGATGGCCTATAGCGATGGCACCTCCATTCACATTCATAAGATCAGGCTGTATGCCAAGATCCCGAACGCAGGCGATACTCTGTGAAGCAAACGCCTCGTTTAACTCAAACAAACCGATATCTTTCAATTGAAGTCCGGCACGTTCAACCGCTTTACGTGTGGCAGGAACGGGACCAATTCCCATGATAGCAGGGTCTACACCAGCAACGCCTCGGCTCACAACACGTGCTACCGGCTTTAAATTAAACCTTTTAACGGCCTCTTCACCTGCAAGCAGCAACGCTGCCGACCCGTCATTCACCCCGCTTGAATTGCCTGCTGTAACTGTTCCGTCTTTTTTAAACGCCGGTTTCAACTTGGCTAAATCTTCCATTGAACTTAACCGCGGATGTTCATCTTTGGCAAACAACAATGGATCTCCTTTTTTTTGCGGAATACTCACCGGTATCAACTCTTCTTTGAAACGATCTGCCGCATGCGCAGCAGCATATTTTTGCTGTGATGCCACTGCAAAAGCATCTTGTTCTTCTCTTGATATGTTCCAGCGTTCAGCAACATTCTCGGCAGTTTCACCATACGAAAGGATGATACAGTGCAGATAAGCGCGGATTGGTAAAACGCCAACCGATGGTAGTATCATATATTTCCGGCGTTCGGCCAAAAGCAGTATCAGCCTTTGCCATCACAAACGGTGCACGGGTCATGCTCTCAACTCCACCGGCAATGTATATGTCTCCATCACCTACGGCAATACTCCTGCTTGCATCCACAATAGCCTGAAGACCTGAAGCACACAAACGGTTTACGGTATTGCCACCCACACTGATTGGCAAACCGGCCAGCAATGCCGCCATGCGTGCAACGTTACGGTTGTCTTCGCCAGCCTGATTGGCTGCGCCAAAAATAACATCTTCAATTGCTGCCGGATCAACATTTGGATTCCGCGCCATCAATGCCTTAATAATATGAGCCGCAAGGTCATCAGGCCTCACTGAACTCAAGGATCCTGCATATTTGCCAATCGGTGTGCGAATGGCGTCTATTACATATACTGTTTTCATGGTATTACGTGTTTAACAATGCCTTCAGAGACGGATGAAAAGCATCGGGCAAATGTATCATTTTATTAGTTAATTGGAATTTTAGGGTATTTTCGCAGCCCAATTATTTTGCAGTTATGATTCAACGTATTCAAACCATTTACCTGATTGCCATTATCGTTATTTGCGGCATGGCCTGCGGCGGTTCGCTTATCAATGTTCATCAAATGTCGGAAGGACTTGTCCGCGATTACGTCATGAACCTCATCTACTTGCGCAGCTATGAAAATGGCGTGCTGGTTGCGTCTCAAATTCAGTATGAGCTGATTGCGCTGGTAGCGCTGGTAATCGGCTGGACCATCAACATCATTCTTGGGTTTAAGGACCGTAAACGCCAGATGGCACATACCAAACTCAACTTCCTGTTTATCGGTGCACTCATTGCGGTACTGTTTATCAAAGCCTTTACAGCAATCCCTGAATTTGCTTTTAATACCCTTACCATGCAATCAACATTTGGGCTTGCGCTCCTGTTTTTTATGTTGTACTTAAACCTGCGTGCGCTGCTCCTAATTCGCAAAGATGAAGAATTGGTGAGAAGTGCCGACCGATTAAGATAATCGTTATGCTTGAAAACACATCACGAACAGAAATTGGTGATTTGGGTGAATTTGGCCTGATCGAACACCTCACCAAACATATTGAGCTGCACCATGCTTCCACTGTTAAAGGGAGTGGGTGATGATGCTGCAGTATTGCAACCTACGGCTGATCTACGCACGGTTGTGACCACAGATTTATTATTGGAAGGAGTTCATTTCGACCTCTCGTTTTTCCCCTTAAAACACTTGGGATATAAGTCGATTGTGGTTAACCTGAGTGATGTGTATGCCATGAATGCCATACCCAAACAGGTTACTGTTTCTTTTGGCATTTCCAGCAAGTTTTCGCTGGAAGCCGTTGAAGAATTATATGCCGGAATGCTGCTGGCCTGCCAGGCATATGGTGTTGATTTGATTGGTGGTGATACCTCCTGCTTCTAAACAAGGATTGGTGATTAGTGTAACCGCCATCGGTGAAGCGCCCGCTGATGACTTGGTGTATCGTGATGGTGCCAAGGAATATGACTTGCTATGTGTTTCAGGAGATTTGGGTGGTGCCTATACCGGTTTTCAAATCCTGGAGCGCGAAAAGCGCATTTTCCTCAGCAATCCTGAAATTCAGCCGGATATGGAAGGGTATGATTATATCTTAGAGCGTCAGCTCAAACCGGAAGCCCGAAAAGACATCATCGAATTATTTAAGCGGGAGCAGATTAAACCAACCTCCATGATTGATATCAGTGATGGGTTAGCTTCCGAGATTTTCCACCTTGCAAGCCGCTCAAAAGTAGGTGTGAATCTGTTTGAAGAAAAAATTCCGATTGATCCAATGACCTACAACACTGCCCGTGAATTGGAACTGGACCCGACATTAACAGCGTTAAGCGGGGGCGAAGACTATGAATTGTTGTTTACCATTGCGCAAGCTGATTACGACAAAATCAAAAACAATCCGGATATCACTGTTATTGGACATATTACCCACGAGAAAGAAGGTGTGTACATGATTTCGAAAAGTGGGAACAAACATGCTTTGAAAGCTCAAGGCTGGAAAGCCTTCTAATACCACATGGCTCGCATCTTAGCATTCGATTATGGAACCAAAAGGGTTGGTATTGCAGCTACCGACCCCCTGCAACTGATTGCCAGTGCACTTACTGCCATTCATGCTAAAGATGTCATCACCTTTTTGAAGGAATACCTTGCCAAGGAAGCCGTTAGTTGTTTTGTGGTTGGTAAGCCGATGAGGATGGATGGAACAGATTCTGAATCAGCCGTACATGTTGAAAAATTCGTACATTTGCTGCGCAAAAACTTTCCGGACATCGCAATCGAACGGATTGACGAGCGCTTTACGTCGTCAATTGCCAGCAGAAGCATGGTGGAAATGGGGATGAAAAAGAAAGACCGCGCAGTGAAGTCGAACGTAGACCAAATCAGCGCAGTCCTGATTTTACAAACCTATTTGCAAACCAAAGGCTGATCATTCAGCACGTTTACATAAACACGAAAAAATGATTTTACCTATTGTAGCATACGGTGATCCCGTATTGAGAAAAAAGGCGCTGAGGTTACCAAAGACTATCCGGGGCTACAGGAACTAATTGCCAACATGTGGGAAACCATGTATGAATCAAATGGAGTCGGGTTAGCGGCTCCTCAAATCGGCAAGTCGTTAAACCTGTTCGTGGTAGATGCTACTCCCATGGAGGATCCGAACTATCCCGAATACAAAAAAGTATTTATCAACGCTGAAAATCATTGAAGAGTTTGGTGAAAAATGGGAATATGAAGAGGGGTGCCTCTCTATTCCGCATGTTCGCGATAATGTGAAACGCTACTCTGATCTGGTCATTCGCTACCTGGATGAGAACTTTGTAGAACACGAAGAAGAAGTGAGTGGAATGCCTGCCCGCGTGATCCAGCATGAATATGACCATATCAAGGGTGTTTTGTTTGTTGACCACCTGTCAGAACTCAAAAAACGCCTCATTAAGAATAAACTTGTCAATATTTCCAAAGGTGGCGTTGATGTAGATTACCGCATGCGGTTTCCTGCTGCCCGTTAAGGCAGTGTAAACAACTTCCGATTTTTTTTGTATTTATGTAATTCATTTAGGTGTAAGCCTCCATCCTAAATGAATCCTGCCTGCTTGGCAGGAGCTACTTAATGAACCATTTATGACAAAAGAATTTCATTCTTTACACCATTTGTTGCGTAACTCGGCTTACACGATTAAGTCGCCGGAAAGCACGTTTTTGCTTGAAAAGATTAACAACGAATACAAACCCATTACCTATGCCGAAGTGATTGACCAGATCAATGCCATTTCGGCCTTTTTATTTGATAAAGGCTTGCGCAAAGGTGATCGTGCTGCCCTGATTATGAAAACTGCCCCTAGTATATTGCGTTTGATCAAGGACTCATGCAATTGGGTATTGTCAATGTATCGATTTATCCTACCCTGAGTGAGGGAGAAATCGAATACATCATCAATGATTCCCAATCTTCTGTGATTCTCGTGGGAACACCCTTCCTGCTGAAAAAAATCAATAAGATCAAGGGAAATTGCCCTACACTTAAACACGTAATCATTGCCTTTGAGGAGAAAAAGGAAGATCAGGTAGTAACCACTTACAAGGAGATGCTTGAGTCCGGTAAACTTTTATACCCTCTTCTCAGGGATCAGATTGAAACCACTTTTCAGTCGGTTCAGCTCAATGACCTATCCTGCCTGTTGTATACTTCCGGAACTACCGGAAAAACCTAAAGGCGCGATGTTATCACACGGAAACTTTATTCATTATGGCTGTTTCACAGATTCCCGTGGTTGACCATACGTATCGTTTCCTTTCCTTTTTGCCTTTGTGCCACGTGTATGAGCGCACTTGTACCTATTACTTAAGTACATATGCCGGTTGTGAGATAGCCTTTGCACAGAGTTTAGAAGCGCTGTCAAACAACATCATCGAAACCAAACCTACAGCCATCTGTACAGTTCCGCGTTTGTTAGAGCGCATCGAAGAACGGGTTCGCAAAAATGCTACCTCAAAGGGTGGCTTGAGCCTGCAAATATTCAATTGGGCTTTAAAATGCGGAGAGCGTGCCCGGTTAAACCGCGAAAACAATCGCAGCAACGGCTTATTGCTGCAACTCCAGTTGGCCATTGCCAATAAACTGGTGTACGGGAAAATCAAAGAACGCCTTGGAGGCCGCATGTCGATTATGGTTTCGGGAGGAGGGGCTTTGCCTCAGCATGTGGCTGAGTTTTTCGGAAACTTAGGTGTATTGGTTTTAGAAGGATATGGATTAACCGAAACTTCGCCTTTTGTGTGTGTGAATGAGATGAACCGTCAGATACCCGGTACTGTTGGACGCATCTGTGCGAAATGTTATGTAGCCATTCAAAACCCTGATACCAAAGAAATCATCACCGTTCAAACCTACGAAGATTTTGATCCGAACTTTGAAACACCGGAAGGCGAAATTCTGGTGAAAGGTCCGAATGTCATGCAGGGATACTACAACCAACCGGAACAAACCGCTGATGCAATTGATGCTGATGGCTGGTTGCATACCGGTGATGTAGGCAAGTTCCACAGAGGTTACCTCAAAATCACCGACCGCATCAAAAACATCATTGTGAACTCTTTTGGCAAGAATGTTTACCCTACGCCCATTGAAAACACGTACCTTAAATCTACCCGCATCGAACAAATTTTCTTGATCGGTGATAAACAAGAGTACCTCACAGCCATCATCGTTCCTTCACGTGAAGAGATGAAAGAGGTATTTAAGGTGAAAGAATCATACTTTGAAGAAGTAGACGATTTTATTCAGGATCCTGAAGTAAAACAGTGGATTGACGATGACATGAAACTGTATGAGAAGGAACTTGGTAAGTTTGAACGGGTAAAAGAGTTTGTGATTAAGCGCCGTCCATTTACATTGGAAGCCGGCGAAATCACGCCAACGCAAAAGATCAAACGGAAGATTGTGGAGCAAAAGTATGCTGCACCCATCCGCAATATGTACGTTAATATTGTTGAGTAACCCATGAAAAGTGTTGCATTGTATTCGATCTTGCTACTGCTTTCAGTTGGCAGTAATGCACAACACAACAAGTACGTTCAGACTTCTCGAGGATGTTTTGAGGTGACTACAGGACTTGCTATTCCCTTAAATGAATACGCTCTAACTGATCTTTCCGAACCTGCAGGGTATGCCGGAAATGGTATTTCTTTCAGTGCATCACTTTCGTATGATGTCTTCCCTTTTCTGGGCGTTTCTTTCCGGTTCCAGCATATCAATAATCCGGTGCTGAAGGGTGATTATGAACAAGACCTCATTAAGGCCTTTACGAACAACCAAGTCTTGGAATACAGAAAATTCACCTCTGATCCGCACCGTTTAAACGTAATCCAGCTTGGTTTATATTATCCGTTTGTTTCAGATAAGTTATCCATTGACATTGGAGGGGGAGTTAATGTGCTTGGGGGAACATTACCGGAAACAATTTCCGACGTATATCTTGTTCCAAACAATGTCAACCTCCGGTTGAAACAAATTGAAAATACATCCAGTGGTTTTGGATATTCCGGCTTTTTACGCTTTCGCTACTCCATATACAAACAACTTGTATTAATCGGATCCGCTTCTTACACCGCGGGTGAAGTTGAATACAGCGATATTCGTTTTATCGATATCAGTGGTAATACCGCAGGCTTAGCCCTTGTTACGGATGATTACAAGCAAAAGTATGACCTGATTGTGCTTTCTGCAGGCATCGGATATGCCTTTAATTAAACTATTACTTCACTCCATATTCACTTAGCAAATAAAGCATGGATGAGATTGCGGCGGCTCCTAACTCCAGTTCACGCTTATTAACCTTATCAAAGGTATCAATTGCTGTATGGTGGTAATCGAAGTACCGTTGCGAATCAGGAATATATCCGATTTGAATGCATCCATGTTTTTTCAACGGAGCAATATCAACACCACCTCCGCCTTGTTTTATGTACTCGATGCTATATGGTTTAAACAGGGGAACAAACCGCTGCATTGATGCACAACAGGCACTATCATCGATGCCAAATCCTCTTGGTGTAAATCCGCCGGCGTCACTTTCGATGGCAGCAATGTGCCTGGTTCCTTTAGCCTGATCTGCATAAGCCAAACCTCCCTTCACCCCATTCTCTTCATTCATAAACAGCACACACCGCAAGGTTCGTTTAGGCTTATACCCTACTTGTTTTAACAGGCGTAACGCCTCCATGCTTTGCACAACACCGGCACCATCATCGTGCGCACCATCACCGTTATCCCATGAGTCCAAGTGTCCACCCGCCAATATGATCTCATCAGGATGGGTTGTTCCTTTTAACTCGGCAATCACATTGTAAGACTTTACATCGGGTAACATTTCACAAGTTTGTTTGAAGTAAAACTGCACCTCACCTGCAGAGCGCAATTTCAATGTACGACTTAACGCTTCGGCATCTACCGTACTGATTGCACAGGCCGGTATCGCCGGAAGAGAATCGTTGTAGCGGGTCATTCCGGTATGTGGGTTTGTATCCAATGCCAATGTTAAACTGCGCACCACCACACCCACTGCCCCATAACGGGCTGCCTCGGCCGGACCTTGACCTCTTTGGTCTCCTGCTTCTCCGTATGCCCTTCCGGTATGAATATGTTCCGGATTCATGGGCCGGTTAAAAAACACTATTTTGCCTTTGATTTGATTGACCCCTAATTGAGCAAGCTCATTGATGCTTTGTACTTCAATTACCGGAGCCTTGATTCCCTTCGGACCTGTGCCTACTGAGTTTCCTAATGCAGTAATCCGAACACGGATTTGTTGATCGCCCTTGCTGAAGTAGGCTACTTCCTTTGCACCCCGAACCCAATGCGGAACCATCACTTCCTGAAGATATACCGTATCAAAACCATACGATTTCAACTTCTGAAAAGTATACTCAACCGCTTGCTGTGCTTGCGGAGATCCGCTCAACCGACCACCGATTCTATTGCTTAGGTAATCCAGGTTACTATAACATTCGCCTCGTGTAAGGGCAGCTGAATAGATTCGCCGTAACATTAACGAATCTTGTTGTTGTGCATATATGCATGTGCTTTGAACAATCAACCACAATGCGACAAACAGCTTTCTTCTCATGCAGGGTAAAATGATTGGTTATGCAGGTATGCCGACTTTAACAAGGGACAAATCTTGTAGCGTTCATCATGTGTGTCACGGTAAACTGCTTCCAGGGTTTCGTAAACATCTTTTACACCCACACGATCACACCACTCAAACGGACCCATTGGGTAGTTTGTACCCAGCTTCATTCCGGTATCAATATCTTTTATGGTTGCAGTACCTTCCTGAACGGTATAACACGCTTCATTCATCACCATAAACACCACCCTTGGTGTAACCATACCAACGCGGTCTTTCACCAACTGCACCTGCCAGTTAAGCTGCGTAAATACGCTCATTACTTGTTGCTCCTGATGTGGGTTGTATAAAGAAATTTCCGCCAGGCTGCGTTTTAAGAAGGTTGGTATTGCGTTGATACCTATTAAGATGCAGTCGATGGGTTTACCATAGGCATGAACCATTTCTGACAAGCTCTTTTTCACCGCCGACACAACCACAGGTTTACCTGAAAGTCCTGCATACACATGGAGGGCATTTTCATGCTCATCGAAATTCAGGTCAAATACCATGTCTACGTCCTTTAGCGCGACAGATCCGAATCCTGTCCCTTCCGCTATCTCCCAATCAATGGGCAATGCCGCTAATTGTTCTTTTAACTCCAGGATGCGTATTTTCTCGCCTCTTGCAAAAATCTTCATGTGCCGGTGTATTATTGTGAACAAAAATAACAAACCGAATCCCATGGAAAAGAAAATAATTACAAGCCCAAATGCCCCTGCTCCAATTGGTCCTTACAGCCATGCCAACCTCATAGGAAACACCTTGTATGTATCCGGACAGGTCGCCAAAGACGCGCATACCGGAGAAATGATTCAACACGATATCAAGGCAGAAACACGCAAGGTGATGGAAAATGTACAAGCCATTCTGAAAGAGGCAGGCATGGATCTCAGCCATGTTGTTAAAACAACAATCTTCTGTGTTGACCTTGGCGATTTTGCCGCCATCAATGAGGTTTATGGATCCTTCTTTTCCGGCAACTACCCGGCACGTGAAACGGTACAAGTCGTAAAGCTCCCTCTCAATGCAAATGTTGAGATCAGCGTTGTTGCGATCCGATAAGCATACTCCCGCTACCATTTGAAGCAACTTCATTCCTTGAGGTTGCTTTTTTGATGCAAAACCTGTAAAACCTCATCGGGCTTAAATTGATTTTGGATTTCTGTCAGATTTTTATGACTACTTCAAAAATCCCTGAACAATAGTGAATATAGGGGTTTGTAAAGTTTTTGTGGCACAACCTATGTGGGGCTGGTTTGTCTATCCCATTGAACTAATCAGTTAATCACATGAAAAAACTTTTTCTAACCTTATGTGCAAGCTTGTCATTGGCTATGATGGCACAAGCACAAACAGCCCGGGTGCTGGCTATTCACAACTCGGCTGATCCTGCCGTAGATACGGTGGATGTATTTCTACTTGTTAACGGAGCGCAAGCTGCCAAAATTGAAAACCTCGGGTTCCGTGATGGAACAGGCTTCTTGGACGTTCCGGCAGGAGCTCCGATTCGCCTGGCTTTCGCGCCTAAAACAAGTACTTCTTTGGCCGATACCCTGATCGGTTTCGGTTACACACTCGCAGCAAACCAAACGTATGTTTTGCTGGCTCAAGGACATGTTGCCGGTGGATTCAACCCACAACAAGGATTCAACCTACAATTGGTTGCTCCGGCTTTTGAACGCAACAATACCGGTGGCGACTCTACTGTTTTGGCTATTGTGCATGGATCAACTGATGCCCCTGCAGTGGACATCGAGGTTCGTTTGGGAAATGACCTGGCACTTGCCGTAAATGCCCTTTCCTATGGCAACAATACAGGCTACGTGAAAGTAAAAGAAAACAACTACTTCGTGGATGTGTATCCTGCAGACGCAGATGAGCCATTGATCACTTATTCGGCTCCGCTTGCTGCACTGAATGCAGGTGATAGCGCTCTTGTTGTATTTGCTTCCGGATTTTTAAATCCTGCGCAAAACAAAAATGGTGCTGCTTTCGGCATTTTCGCAGCCATGTCAAATGGCGATGTGATTCCATTGCCGGTACAAACAACATTCCGCATTCAGGCATTCCACAACTGCGCTGATGTAACCGCAGATACTGTTGATGTATGGTTGCTCAACCGCACTACCGGACAAAACACACCGCTGATTCCGGGCTTTAGCTTCCGTGAAGCAACTCCGTTTATCAATGCTCCTGCAAATGAAGACATCGCTTTAGCTGTTACCTTACCGGGTGCTCCTTTAGAGGATACCGTGTACGTTGAAGAAATCGGTAAAGTACCCGGAGGTATAACTGTCATTGCAGTAGCTAGCGGTGTACTCGATCCGGATAATTTCGAAGCCAATCCTTCCGCTGAAGATATCAATTTCCAGATTGCGCTGATGCTTGGGTTGGAACGCTCACCTGTTATCGGACAAACTGCACTTCAAGTATTCCATGGAGCAACTGATGCTCCTGCGGTAGATGTGCGTGCACGTGGTGTAGGTGTATTATTCGAAGACCTTGCCTACCTAAGCTCAGGTGACGACTATAATCAGGTTCCTTCACAATCCTATTCAATTGATATCACACCTGCCGGATCAACAACAGCAGTTGCATCTTACACTGCACCGTTAAATGCTTTCGTAGATAGCGCTGTGGTGGTATTTGCTTCAGGCTTCTTCACCCCTAACACCCCTACCGGTAAAGATTTAGGTCCGGGCTTTGCACTGATTGCTGTTACACCGGGTGGAAGAGCTATTTCATTACCTGCTCTTTCAACATCCCTCAATCAAATCAACATGAATGAATTGGGCGTAACCATGTACCCGAATCCGGCACGTGAGTTTGTGAGCTTCGATGTTGCTGAAGGCAAACAAGTTTCTGTAAAAGTGACCGACCTCAATGGTCGATTGGTATTGGAAAACACCATGAGCAATGGCAGCAAAATGGACATTAGCTCTCTTTCCAAAGGAATGTATGTAGTGCAAGTAACCAACGATGCGGCTACTGCAATCCAAAAACTCCTCGTAGAATAAACTGAGAAGTTTATTTCATAGCAAACACAACGCCTGCTCCTGCTACGTGAGCGGGCGTTTGTGTTCTATTGCATCCCGAGAATAAACAGCAGATAGTTATACTCAAAAGCAACTTCCTTTAACGCACCGAAGCGACCTGATGCACCGCCATGTCCGGCTTCCATATTGGTTTTAAATAGCAATGTATTGGAATCTGTTTTGGATGCCCGCAGCTTAGCTACCCATTTAGCAGGTTCCCAATATTGTACCTGTGAATCATGGAGTCCGGATGTTACCAGCATATTTGGATATGCCTGTGCTTTTACATTATCATACGGTGAGTACGATAGCATATAGTCGTAGTACACTTTATTATTCGGATCACCCCACTCTTCATATTCATACGTAGTCAAAGGAATACTGCTATCCAGCATGGTGGTTACCACGTCAACAAAAGGCACATCTGCCACAATCACTTTGTACAGATCAGGACGCATATTGCTGATGGCGCCCATGAGCAATCCTCCTGCACTTCCACCTGAGGCAACGAGCTTCGAGGCATCTGTGTACTTCTGTGCGATCAGGTATTCGGAACAAGCGATAAAATCGGTAAACGTGTTTTTCTTTTTCAGCAGCTTGCCATCTTCGTACCATTTGCGTCCCATCTCTTGCCCGCCACGGATATGGCAAATCGCAAACACAAACCCACGGTCGAGCAAACTCAAGCGAGAAGAACTGAAGTATGCATCCATGCTTGATCCGTAGCTGCCGTAAGCATATTGATACAATGGTGCCGATCCATCTTTCTTGAATCCCTTTCTATAAACAATAGATATCGGAACCTTCACACCATCAGCAGCAGTTGCGTAAACACGCTCGGTGATGTAGTTGCTTTTATCAAATGAACCTCCCATCACTTGTTGCTCTTTCAACAACGTTTTAGACCGCTGCTCCATATTGTAATCATAGGTGCTCATCGGTGTAGTTAAAGAGCTGTATCGGTAGCGAACAATATCAGTATTGTACTCGGGGTTGTACGAAGTGTAAGCTGTGTATGTTGGTTCACCAAAATTAAGGTAATGCTCTTCGCCGGATTCCCGGTGAATGATGCGCATCTGTAACAGCCCTTCTTTCCGCTCTTCCACCACGAGGAATTTCTTAAATACATCAACACCTTCAATCAATACCTGCTCACGGTGACCAATCACTTCCACCCATGCCTGTTTGTTGGTGTTAACGGCCAACTTGGTTTCCATCAACCTGAAGTTTTGTGCCTTCCAGTTGGTTACAATAAAAAAGCGTGAACCATCGTGGGTGATCGAATATTCGTGATCTTCTTCACGTGGTAAAAACGGAACAAATTTCCCGCTTGGCTGATTGGCATCCAACAACAATACTTCAGTGCTGGTGGTGCTGTTCGCAAAAATCTGGATATACTGCTTCGATTTCAGGCGGCTGATGCTCAGCGAAAACTCCTCATCTTTTTCTTCATACACCAATACATCTTCCTTTTGAGGTGTACCCAACACGTGTCGGTAAACCTTATGCTCCTGAAGTGTTTCTGTATTTTTATCAACGTAAAAAACAGTGCGGTGATCGTTGGCCCACTCTACTTCTCCGGTTGTGTTTTCAAGCACTTCCGGATACTCAACTCCCGTTTCGAGGTTGCGAAACCGGATAGTATACAACCGGCGTCCGACGGTATCTTCACTATACGCCATCAGGTTGTTGTTTTCGCTGATTTCGATTGCGCCTAAGTCGTAATACCCATGACCTGCCGCGCGTTCGTTTTCATCCATCAGCAACTCTTCCGGCGCATCCATACTTCCTTTTCTCCGGTAGTTCAACGCATAGTCTTTGCCTTCGAGGTATTTATTGTAGTAATAATAACCACCGTCCAAGTATGGAACCGACTCATCATTTTCCTTGATGCGGGATTTCATTTCAGTAAACAATGCGTCTTCCCTGCTTTTAACATCCGCAAGTACTTCATCACAGTATGCGTTCTCTGCATTAAGGTACGCAATCACTTCCGGATTTTCCCGTTCGCGAAGCCAGAAATACGGGTCGATTCTCGTATTACCATGTTCACTTAAAGTATGGGGTTTAACTGCCGCTACGGGTGGTTTAGGTTTATTCATGTTGGATTGACAAGCAGCTAGGATGCTGCACATAAAAATGATGGAAGTTGATTTCATGGCCGAGGATGGTTTCAGTACAAAGATTGAATTTTATCCGAATTCTCCTCGTGCTATTTTGGAATGCGCTATTTGCGTTTCCAGATCGGAACATTGCTGCAAGCCTCGCCGTACATAATACTTTTAACATAGGGTGATAAACGGTGTGTGATCTCAACATACGCGCTTACCGGAACAGGCACATCACTGCACCCTTTCACAATGACCCTTACATCCTGGTATGCCGAATAGTCGATGGCAGCTAATGCATCCTGATACAATACTGTTTCAAGCGTTACCAAATCACCAAATACATACCTGTTTGCAAATGGTTCAATATGCACTGCCAACAGCATGTAGGCCCAGGTTGGTATAATGGCATCTGCAGAACAGGTAAAGGCAATATTTTTGCCGGTGTATTGTGCCCAGTCATGGTTTTTCACAAACTCCCGAAAGTCTTTTTCTTTTAACAGCAGTTCGCGAAACAGCCATGGTTTGATATCCATCACGAGGCGCTCTCCCGGATGAAAATACGTTTCGAGGTCCAACGTAATCAGGCCACTATTCGCTACGCGGTTTTCAATCGGCTGAAAATCATTCTGAGTGTCCATCGTTGTGATTGTGTCTATTATACTAACAATTGGAAAGCGCTATTGTTCCGGGTTCTATTACGAAAGCAGTTTGCTCCAACTGATTTCGGCAGTAAGAATTTCGCGGATACGGCTGATCGGGATACGCTCTTGCACCATTGTGTCGCGGTGACGAATGGTAACGGTTTGGTTTTCCAATGACTCGTGATCGATGGTGATGCAAAAAGGAGTTCCAAGGGCATCCTGACGGCGGTACCGTTTGCCAATGGCATCCTTCTCTTCATAAAAACAGCTGTAATCCAATTTCAGGTCATCCATGATTTTACGCGCTACTTCCGGCAAGCCATCCTTTTTGGTGAGCGGAAAAATGGCCACCTTGTATGGAGCCAATACCGGAGGTAAGGTTAAGACCACACGGGTATCCTTTTTATCCTCTTCACCCACTTCTTCCTCTTTGTAAGATGCACACAACGTTGCGAGGAACAAGCGATCCAACCCAACCGAAGTTTCAACCACGTAAGGAATATAATTTCCATACGGCTTGCCGTTTTCGTCAAGTTCGGCATCAAAGTATTGCAATTTCTTACCCGATAGTTCCTGGTGGTTTTTCAAGTCGAAGTCGGTGCGTGAGTGAATCCCTTCCAGTTCTTTAAAGCCAAATGGAAAGTCAAACTCAATATCCACGGCAGCATCCGCATAATGGGCCAGCTTCACATGATCATGGTAACGGTATTTTTCAGCACCTAATCCCAGTTTATGATGCCATTTCAAGCGCGCTTCTTTCCAATAGGCATACCACTCCTGTTGGGTACCCGGACGCACAAAAAACTGCATTTCCATTTGTTCAAATTCACGCATACGCATGATGAACTGGCGCGCGATGATCTCATTGCGGAACGCTTTTCCGGTTTGGGCAATTCCGAACGGAATCTTCATCCTTCCGGTTTTTTGCACGTTCAGAAAGTTTACAAAAATACCTTGTGCCGTTTCAGGGCGCAGGTAGATTTTATCGGCATCTTCTGCCATGGCACCCATTTCGGTGCTAAACATCAGGTTAAACTGACGTACGTCTGTCCAGTTGCGTGTGCCGCTTATCGGACAAGCAATTTCATGTTGTTCAATCAGGGTTTTCAATTGGGGCAGGTCACTGTCGAGCAATGCCTTATCCAGCGCTTCCTGAAGCTCTGCTGCTTTTTGTGTTTTACCGTCTTTTTCGTAACGCGCAATTTTGTCTTCCAACAACTGATCCGCACGGTAGCGTTTTTTGCTGTCTTTGTTATCGATCATCGGATCGCTGAAACCATCAACGTGACCGCTTGCTTTCCATGTTTTCGGATGCATGAAGATAGCAGCATCAATACCAACAATATTCTCATGCATTTGCACCATGGATTTCCACCAGTACTGACGCAGGTTATTTTTTAACTCAACCCCGTTCTGACCATAGTCGTATACGGCACCCAGTCCGTCGTAAATCTCACTCGAAGGAAAAACGAAGCCATATTCTTTGGCATGGCTCACTACTTTTTTGAATATTTCGTCACTCATAAGTGGCGCGAAAATAAGGCTTAGCCATCCATTTCCGAAATAATTGTTTCGGCTAACTGTCCTAAAATCAGTCAACCCCCAGCAAGGTGTGCATTACTTGGGTTGACGGGCATCTAACGGGATGATAACTTGCAGTTGGTGATACAGGTTTATGCTGAACATATCGACGCGCCCAGACTTCAGTATATTCTGAAGGAACTGCTGCACCGCAGGTTAGGACTTTCATTTGCTCTGACGTCGGATATTGCGCATGCCCATATCAACTACAGCCATCGGGAGTCGGAGCGTGCCATTCAGGTGAAACCCACCGGTTTACTTTTCGAAAACAACCTTCGAAACCAAACACTCTCTGTTAAACATGATGCGGTTTGGGACACCTTGATTTGGGAACAACATGGTGATGTTCCGTTTGATGTATTTGCTGCTTCTTTTTACCTGATCAGCCGCTATGAAGAATACTTGCCCCATAAAGTGGATGACCATGGCAGGTTTGATCCGGAGCAAAGTGCCGCCGTTCAATATGGATTTTTGGATACTCCCCTTGTTGACAAGTGGGCCCAGCAACTGGGGCAATTGCTGCGTGGTCGTTTTGGAATGGTCGCTGCTGAACAACCCCGTTACCGTTTCATCTCAACGTTTGATATTGACACAGCTTACTTGTACAAAGGACTCGACCTCAAACGCCAGGCGAAAAAAGCCATGAAGGCAGCCACCCTGTTTCGGTTTGGTAAACTCCGCGAGCAATGGCAGGTGATTAATGACCGGCTTCCTGACCCTTACGATACCTATGCCTACCTTGCTGCACATACACGCAGAGCAGAAACGCTTTACTTCATTTTAAGCGGAGGCCGCACCGAGTTTGATGAACAGCTTCCGCTGCATACTGCCGAGATGCAACTGTTGTTAAAACAACTTGGAAAAAGATATACGATGGGCTTGCATCCTTCTTATGCCACCATCGATCAACCGGAGCTCATTCAACGCGAAAAAACAGACCTTGAAGGTGTGCTGAAGAAGCCTATTCACAGCAGCCGGCAACATTTTTTACGGTTTCGCTTGCCACAAACTTACCGCGACCTGTTGAAGTCGGGAATCACTGCCGATTATTCGATGGGCTACAGCAGCATGTGTGGTTTCAGGGCATCCACTTGTTTTCCTTTCGCCTTTTACGACCTCGAACAAAACAGCGAAACCCCGTTGGTGGTGTTTCCAACAACGGTGATGGATGTAACGCTGCGGTTTCACATGAACCTGTCTGCAACAGCAGCCATTGCACGAATCGATCAATTGGCGCATGAAGTGAAGCTGGTCAATGGATGCTTTGTTTCACTGTGGCATAACAGCAGTTTAAGTGATACGGATGATTGGCTTCCGTGGCGCGAAGTATTTGAACACTTACATCAACAGGCATCAGTATGATTCAATTTCTTTCACATCGGGATATCGATCAATCGCGCTGGGATTTGTGCATTGAGCAATCTGTAAACGGATTGATTTACGGATACAGTTGGTACCTGAATGAAATGGCACCGGGATGGAACGCATTGGTATGGGGCGACTATGAAGCAGTAATGCCTTTAACCGGTAACCGCAAATTATTCATCAACTACCTGTATCAGCCTTACTTTATGCAGCAGCTTGGTGTGTTCTACACCCGTTGGGAATTAAAAAGCCGTGTAGTTGATTTTATCGAAGCCATTCCGGCAACGTACCGGTTCATAGACATCAACCTGAATGAACTAAACGAGGTTACTGTACCTCAGGGTATGAAACTGAAGAAGCGCAAAAACTTTGTATTGGATCTTCACCATGAATACGCTGCACTGGAAAAACGGTTTGACGACCACTGCGCACGGAACATCAAAAAGGCTTACAAACAACAACAAACCATCTCCCAGATTGATCCTGCGTTAGCCGTTGCGTTTTACCAGAAGTACAAGGCAATGGCAACATCCAATGTGTTAGCTTCAGACTACGAACAGTTTTTAGCGGTACTGTTGAAAGCACAAGAGCGCCAGTTGCTGCTGTGCCGAGGCGTTTACAACGTTTCTCAGGAACTGCTTGCCGTGGGTATTTATTATATCCACAAGGGCCGCATCATCTATGTATTGGGAGGAGCATCCGATGCAGGTCGGGAAAGCCGGTCGATGTATTATTTGTTTGATGATGTGATCCGCAACTTCAGCGGACTGAATATGCTGCTTGATTTCGAAGGATCAGAGATTCCCGGAATCGCGCGGTTCTTTAAAGGTTTTGGCGCCCGTAAGCAACCTTATTTCAAGTTGCATGTAAACAGGCTACCTTGGTTGGTAAGGTGGTTGAAATAACAGCACGCTTTGTTTCAACTATTGCAGGATATATTTTTATTAAACACTTGATGCCTTTTGGTAATCCTCATCCGTTAGCCTATATTCCATTGGGTTTTTATTTATCCCTTGCCATGTAACCATAAATACCCCATGAGTATCATTCAGGTTCAACAGTTGCTTAACGCAACGCAATTTCGCAGCAGATCATGCCTATTGATGGTGGTGACGGCAGTAGCCTTGCAGGCATGCAGCCCCGATCCGCCCGATTGCTTGGAAACCAAATATGGTGGTGACGATATCACACCGCAAGAACATGCCGCGGTGCCGTATTCCGGTACCGATACCTTGCGCTTTTTAACCGAAACAGGTGATACCAATATTTTTATCGGATCCGGTAAAACCTACTTTTATGAACGATATGTTGTGCCAAACGACAGGCCCGGATGCCCCTTTTTGGAAGTATACGATAATCAGTCATACACCATTCAGTACACCTCCACCAAACAACAAATGAACTTTGAACTCACCTTAAGCACCAAAAAACCAAATGGAGAATTTCTTGAAATTAAATTCAACTCGCTTGAAAGATACTTTGGGGCAAGCCTTTCATGGATCTTACAACAAGTAAAACCAATACCTATTGATACCAATTATTTCCTCGAAAGGATTACGCTTTTGGGAAAGGAATACACGAATGTGAGAAAAACGCCGTCCAGAACAATACGCTACGCTGTACTTGATTCGCTTGGGTATATGCTGTACAACAAAGAAGAAGGAATTATCCAACTCAAATACGATACCAAGCTGTTAACCAAAATCAACTAACCCGTTATGCGATTCCCCTTTACGATGACCACCAGCCTGTTGATTTGCCTACTTGCAGTAGCCTTGCAGGCATGCAGCCCCGATCCGCCCGATTGCTTGGAAACCAAATATGGTGGTGACGATATCACTCCGCAAGAGCATGCTGCTGTGCCGTATTCCGGTACCGATACCTTGCGCTTTTTAACCGAAACAGGTGATACCAATATTTTTATCGGATCCGGCAAAACCTACTTTTATGAACGGTACCTTGTACCGAGCTCCACACCCGGATGCCCATCTGAAGAGGTATACGATAATCAAGCATACAAAGTTCAGTACACCTCTACCAAACAACAAATGAACTTA
>JAZKJV010002747.1:0-81848 GCA_037367405.1 Ottelia alismoides
TCCGTAAACGCTTTGTTGGTTGCGGCAAAACATCCACATCGGTCACTTGCACCGCCAGTGAAACACGCACCCCCAATCGCGACCGACCAAGTCTTGCGTCGGTCGCCAGTTTTCCCTCCAAACCTCATTTAGGTAAATCGATGAGTTTTCAGAAATGCTCAGCCGTAGCGCTGGGTTGTCTTAGTTTTTCTTGCTTTGCATTTTCGTTGTTCGCAGTTTCGTTGGCTCATGGGGATGACAAAGTGCCACCCTTGGAAGTCAAGGACGCTGACGCGAAAACGCAAGCTGAAATGAAGCCCTATGCCGAGTTGATCGAACAGACGGACGTTACCATCGACATGGTGCCAATCCCAGGCGGCAAGTTTTTGATGGGCAGTCCTGAATCGGAAGAAGGACGCAAAGAAGATGAATCACCCCAGCACACGGTCGAGATTTCTCCGTTTTGGATGGGCAAAACCGAAATCACTTGGAACGCCTACGAAGTATGGATGGCGGATCTTGATATCGTTCGTCGCGGATATCTAAGTGCTGCAGCGTCACCCCGCGATGCGCTGGCCGACAAATTCCAACTCAGCCAACCCACCAAGCCCTACACGGACATGTCCTTTGGCATGGGTAAGCGAGGATTTCCCGCGATCTGTATGACTCAGCATTCTGCTCGCACCTTTTGCAAATGGCTGAGCGCTAAAACGGGCCGTTATTATCGCTTGCCAACCGAGGCCGAATGGGAGTACGCTTGCCGAGCCGGAACCACAACGGCTTATTCATTTGGCGATGATCCAGAACAGTTGGATGAATACGCATGGTTCGATGGAAACACGGAAGACGCGTACAAGCGTGTCGGCAAGAAAAAGCCCAACCCTTGGGGACTGTACGATATGCATGGCAACGTCGCCGAATGGGTGCTGGACCAGCATGATGAAAAGGGCTACGGTAACGTAAAGGAATCCAAAGACCCGCTAGCCGTTCCCAAGACATTGTATCCTCGCGTTGTTCGAGGCGGTGGTTACAATCAACCGGCTGAGCAGTGCCGTAGCGCGTCGCGTGAAGGATCGACGGAAGACTGGATCTCACAAGATCCACAATCACCGGTCAGCATTTGGTACTTAACCGATGCGTTGCACGTTGGTTTTCGAATCGTTCGGCCACTCAATGAGCCGACTGAAGAAGAGAAAGAGAATCATTGGGAAAAATCCGAGCCTGTTCAAGTTGAACGTGTCGGCGCGAAACAAGAGTAATCCCCTTTTCAACTTTTTGTACTGATAAGAGTTCCAACCCCTCCGGAGCATCATTCATGAGTGATCTAATCCTTCCCGCGGGATCACGTCGCGGATTCATTAAACAATCAGGCACCTTGGCGACTGCAGCAACTGCCGCAACCGTACTTGCCTCGCGTCCGATGGCTGTTCACGCCGCCGAAAACAACACCATTCAAGTTGCCTTGATCGGTTGCGGTGGTCGTGGTACCGGTGCTGCCACGCAATCGTTGTCTGTCCCCAATGAGCAAATGAAGTTGGTCGCAATGGCCGACGTTTTCGAATCGAAGCTGAGCGCGAGCTATCAAGCGATTTCCAATGCTCATCCCGACAAAGTAGATGTTCCACCCGAACGACGATTCGTTTCCTTCGATGGCTACAAACAAGCCATGGACTGCTTGAAGCCGGGCGATATCGTTGTTATGGCAACGCCTCCAGCATTCCGCTGGTTGATGTTCTCCTATGCCATTGAACGTGGCTTGAATGTCTTCATGGAAAAGCCGGTTACGGTCGATGGCCCATCCAGCCGCAAGATGCTGGAGTTGGGTGAGAAAATCGGTTGCCAAGAACCTGAAGGTCGGCGTTGGTTTGATGTGCCGACACTGCGAAGTTCGCGAAGAGCTTTACAAGCGGATTAAAGATGGCGAAATCGGAGACATCTTAATGCTCCGCGCTTATCGTATGGCTGGTCCAACTGGTTCCGCAGCAACGGGCCCCAAGCCTAAGGATATGTCTGAATTGATGTATCAAATCAGTCGCTTCCACGGCTTCTTGTGGGCCAGCGGTGGTGGCTATAGCGACTTCCTCATTCACAACATTGATGAATGTTGCTGGATGAAGGACGCTTGGCCAGTCGAAGCAAAAGGTTCTGGCGGTCGCCACTATCGTGGTGACATGGTCGATCAAAACTTTGACACATACTCGGTTGAATACACTTTCGCGGATGGAACCAAGTTGTTCCTCAACGGACGTACGCAACCAGGTTGCCATCAGGAATTCGCCAGCTTTGTGCACGGCTCCAAGTCGGCCGCAACCATCTCAGCCGCTGGTCACTCACCGGCCAAGTGCAAGATCTACAAAGGTCAAAGGTTCGCGCAAAGTGATATCAAGTGGGAATGGCCAACTGATGAAAAGAACCCATACCAATTGGAATGGAACGCTTTGGTCAAAGCCATTCGTGAAGATACGCCATACAACGAAGTCAAACGCGGTGTGATGGCTAGTGCCGTAACTGCCATGGGACGTATGGCTGCTCATACCGGCCAAGTGGTTACGCTGGACGATCTGCTCGATTGCCAACACGAATTCGCGCCCAATCTAGCGAGCCTCAACTTTGACAGCGAAGCGCCTGTTAAAGCCGGACCTGACGGCAAGTATCCAGTGCCGCAACCTGGTTTGATCACCGAACGCGAATACTAACGGATAGTGGTCATTGGTCATTGGTCATTGGTCATTGGTCATTGGTCATTGGTCATTGGTCATTGGTCATTGGTCATTGGTCATTGGTCATTGGTCATTGGTCATTGGTCATTGGTCATTGGTCATTGGTCATTGGTCATTGGTCATTGGTCATTGGTCATTGGTCATTGGTCATTGGTCATTGGTCATTGGTCATTGGTCATTGGTCATTGTGTCATTGGTCCTTTGGTCATTAGGCTGGAGGCTGGAGCCTTCAGCTCTAATCCTTCGGCCTTCGGGCTCGTCCCGATGGACTCACGTTTGGAAACCAGAGTGACGGAACGCGTTGAAGGCACAGCTATATCGAACGCCATTCGGGCTTGTCCCAATGGTTTTGGGGTTTGAATAACCGAATAGCGTTCGCGATCGGAAATAGGCTCCCATCTGGACAAGCCAGAAGGCAAGCTTGCGCGGTCATGCCACGGTTTTTCTGGTTTCCAAACGTGTGTCCATCGGGACGAGCCCAAAGGCGTATCGCAATGTTCAGAGCAAAGATGTTCAGAGCGTTGGGGCGAGGCTCCTGCCGCGCTACTTCCGAGCAGTGAATTGCTGCTGTGTATTGGCGGCTTCGGGAATGCAGGGACTTGCACCGCTAGAGATTGGAGCGTCGCAAGAGATGAGGACATCCTTTGACCTCTACCTTGTCATTAGTTGCAGTTTCTCACTGAAGTTTGGTGGGTCTGAATGAATATCGCGTCCGAAATCTCGGACCCCTTCGATCGACAACCAAAGAAAGATAGTTAGGACGAAAACAAAAACACCAACTTGCCACCATCCCAAAACTGAAGGCAACAACTGTCATCAAGACAAACAAACCCTTGATCGAATATCGCATGAGTTTTCTTGCCCGCCAATTTCTTGCCAACTGCCTCAGTGTTCTGCTGCTCTTTTCAAATACAGTTGGTATCGGTCTTGCATTTCTTGGATGCTGTCACCGCCGAATTTGTCGATGAATGCCGCTGCAACTTCAAAGGCGACAACATGTTCGACAATGACACTGGCGGCCGACACCGCGCATACATCACTGCGTTCGTAATTGGCGCGATGCGGTTCTTTGGTATCCATGCGAATCGATTCAAGCGGCTTGCGAAGAGTGCTGATGGGCTTCTTGGCCGCCCGCACGATCAGCGGTTGACCGTTGGTCATGCCGCCTTCTAATCCGCCCGCGTTGTTGGTAGGACGGACGTAACCGAGGTTAGGCAGGTGTTTTTGGCTCGCATCGTAGTGGATCTCATCGTGCACTTTGGAACCTGGCAATCGAGCCGCCTGGAACCCCATTCCGATCTCGACGGCTTTAATTGCTTGCACTGCCATTACGGCTTGGGCGAGTCGACCGTCTAACTTGCGATCCCACTGCGCATGAGTCCCCAATCCGATAGGCAACCCTTCGACGCGAACTTCAACCACACCGCCCACTGTGTCGCCATCGGACTCTGTCTTATCAATCAATGCAATGAAGTCTTTATCACGCTCGGGCACCAACGTGTAAACTTCACTCGAATCACGCAGCAGGCGTTGCGCTTCAATCGTTCCGACCGGCGTTTCGACCGCCAATCCACCGATCTCGGTAACGTACCCAAATGTTTCGATACCAAAGCACCGAAGTAATTGTCGAGCAATTGCACCAGCCGCTACACGAACGGCCGTCTCACGCGCACTAGCGCGCTCTAACACGCCTCGAATGGAGCCGAGGTATTTGATGGCACCTGTTAAATCAGCATGACCAGGGCGAGGTCTTTCGAGTTCTTTTAGGCGTTCAAGTTTAAAATCTGCGTTGATGACTTGCAGAGTCAACGGACTGCCCAGTGTTTGGCCTTTCCAGATCCCGGATAGAATTTCGAGCTGATCGGTCTCCAACTTTTGCCGACCGCCTCGACCGTAGCCACCTTGCCGTCGCTTGAGTTCGACGTTGACCATTTCGTAGTCGATATCCATTCCAGCCGGGAATCCATCGATCAAGGCGATCAGGGCACGGCCATGCGACTCACCTGCAGTCCAATAACGCAACATATCTATGCCTAATTAGTTTTCCTTATCATCCAGCCGACGGCCCATTCTACCTAGGGCATACGAATCTCCCAAGGTACACTTGGTGGGAGTTGCCCTAAAGTTGTCAGCGGCCGGGGAGGGCTGTAGGCCGATTTCTCGGAAATCGGCGAGCGTTAGTGTGCCACGCCGCTCCGCCGGCGTGTTTCCCAGGCAGGATGCCTAGGTCACAACCGTCGGTGGTGGTCTCATTTGAACGTCGGTTTCCTTTGAAAATTTGAAATGTCGAACAGTAAATCTCAGTCCACCAAAAACCAACCGTCATTCTTCAAGCGGCATTGGTTTTTGCTTGGCCTAGCGTCTGTTCTATCGATAGGCGTGGTCGCTCATCAACCGCTATCGATCCTTTTGCAATTCGAAGGGATTCAGTCAACCATAGTTTTCATCGTCATGTGGATGATGGCGATACCGGTACCGTTCGGTTTGGTCCGAAACGCTTTGACTAGACCTTGGCCCGCGCTATTGGCCTCTCTGTTGAACATGGCCTTTTTGCCCCTGCTGGCGTATGGATTCTCTTTTCTGTTGAACTCCGAAATGGCCGGAGGATTGATTGTTGCCGCAGCATTGCCCAGCACTCTCGCCTCATCCGCAGTGTTCACTCGAAAGGCCGGAGGTGACGACACGGTTGCAATTCTTGTTACGCTGCTGACGAATATGAGTTGTGCGATTATTACGCCGCTGTGGTTGGTCGCGTTTCTCGGTGAAAAAGCCCGTTCCAACGACCCATCTAGCAGTTTGCAATTGTCGACGATGATTGTCACGCTCTGCTGGTTGGTTTTGGTGCCGATCGTGATTGCCCAGTCAATGCGTTTGTCCAATCGCGTTGCACAGGTCGCCAATCGAAATCGCATACTTCTCAGTACAGCGTGTCAGATTGGAATTCTCTTAATGGTCCTATTCGGTGCCATTCAGATGGGTAATCGCCTTTGGAATGATCAAAACGTTGGTTCACCACTTCAGATTCTCTTGGTCTTGTTCGTTACCACGTCAGCACACCTTTCTACACTTGCGATTGGATGGTATCTAGCAAAATGGACGGGCGTCGCGCGACCTCAGCAAATCGCGGTGGCCATCTCTGGCAGCCAAAAAACTTTGATGGTTGGATTGAAGCTGGCAATGGATTGCCATGTTAGCATACTGCCGATCGTGATCTACCACGTCGCTCAATTGACGATCGACTCGATGATCGTCGAACGTTGGCGAAACAGTAACGAACTCGGCAGTGAACCGTCGCAAGGTGTTGAAACTAAATGACGAAACTGGATCTACAATCAACGATCGTCGCTCATTGCAGTGGTGCAATGCCAAGTCGTCGGGCCATCTTGCGAATCTCAGGCACGAGAACTGCCGAATTGCTCTCGAAGTTGTTCGTTGGTGACTCCGACCAACATCTTCTCGAAACGAAAACAGCCAAGGCGGCACAAGTCACCGCTCAGCTCAGTTGGCCAGGACGAACCATTTCACTGATGGCTTATTATTGGCCCAATTCAAGGAGCTTTACAGGCGAGCCATCAGCGGAATTGCATCTGATCGGTTCATTGCCTTTGGTAGAGTCTTTGGTTACGCGACTTTGCCAACTGGGTGCTCGACATGCTGAGCGAGGCGAGTTCAGCCTTCGGAGCTTTCTTGCAGGCAAAGTAGATCTGGTCCAAGCGGAAGCGGTATTGAGTGTGATCGAGGCTGAAGGTGAGACGGAACTGCAGACCGCGCTGGCGCAGTTAAGCGGCAATATTTCACGTCCTGTTCGCGCGATGCGTGAAAAGCTGATCGAATTGGTTGCCAATCTCGAAGCTGGATTGGACTTTGTCGAGGAAGATATCGAGTTCATTAGCCTCGAAGAAATGCATCGGCAATTGCGAGCGATTGACTTACAAATCGAGGAACTGATGAAGCAATTGCAATCACGCGATGCGCGCACTCGAAATCCCCAAGTCGTGATCGTTGGCTTGCCAAACGCAGGCAAAAGCTCATTATTCAATTGTCTGTTGCGAACGGATCGAGCCATCGTCTCCGAGCTTGCCGGAACAACTCGCGATGTTGTCAGCCAGCCCGTTCAAATAGGTGACTACTCTTTCGATTTGGTGGATACCGCCGGGGTGGAAGAATTGCATGAGGATACGCCGCGAGCGGCTGCCCAAACTGCACTACAGCTTCGCTTGCGCAGATCCGACTTGGCTCTTCTGTGCGCCGACGTTTCAGTAAGGCTGGATAGTACCTGGTGGCAGTCTCAACAGCAGAGCTTATTGAATTTGGGTTTGTCTCTGATTCGCGTCGGCACAAAAAGTGACCAACAGATGAACCCGAGCTGCGTCGATCAACTGGATTGCTTCGTAAGCTGTAAGAATCAAACCGGCATCGACGAACTGCATCGTTTGATTGTTGAGAAACTGGAAACCCATCGCCGAGAATTGCAATCCGAATCGCTACAGCGAACCTCGCTTCGATGTCGACAATCGCTTGAGTTAGCAAAGGTCGCAATCAGGGCCGCGATCGAGTTAACTGAGCATGACAACAACGAAGATCTGATCGCTGCCGAGTTACGAATGGCCTTGGATGAACTAGCGTCGATTATCGGCGAGGTGCATTCTGACGATATCCTGGGCGAGATTTTTCGACGTTTCTGTATTGGCAAGTAAGCGCGGTAGACTGGAGACGGCTGGGTGGTTGGTCGCTTCTGCCGGAAGCGACTAATTTACACCAGCAATCGTGCCCTACTAAACAGATTCCCTGACTTCGACGTCGACTGGTGGTTTGGCGATGACCAGTCGACCAAGGAGTTGCATCCGGCAGATGCAACCCACCCAACACCCAGAGATAACCCATCTTTCTGTCATCAATCTTCTTGTCTTACGGGGTTAGGCGCCTAATCGTTTTACGAATGTCTGTTGTACGAAAACGCAGAGGATCACTCTGGCTATAATGTCTGCCAAGCAATTCAATCCCTCAATAAGTTTAGAGCATCAGCATGTCGAAGACCGCGACCTTACTAGCCGGCATACCTAGCGAGAACCCTGCATTTTATCATCGCGTTCGTTTTGCCGTTGGCGACCCAGCCGCTTGGCTGTCCTTTGAAGATGCGGGCAAGATTCAAACGGAATTCATCGTTCGTGACATCGAAAAGGATCGAGCCGTTAAACAAGTTCGTGTCGATCGTGTGAGTGTACCTGCGGACTATACGCCCAGTGGCGGATTGTCCGGTGACCGGGCTACGGCAACAGCGCAAGCTGTCGCCGAGTGCGTCCGCAGAGGCGGTGCTAATCGAGTCGTAACCGATCGCACACTACCCTACATTTTCGCATGGCATCTTCAGCAAGTTGGCATCGCTGTTGATTACTCAGCAGAGTTAGGGGTGATCGAGCGACGCACGAAAGACGAACAGGAATTGGGGTGGCTGCAAGAGGCTCAAAAGGCAACTGAAGAAACCATGCTGATGGCATGTCAAACGGTTGCTCGTGCGACTGCGGATAGAGAGGGTGTTCTCCATCATGAAGGCACGGTACTCACCAGCGAACGCTTACGCAAAATGATCAGCGTCTTTCTGTTGGAGCTTGGCTACGGAAATCCTCATGATTCTATCGTTGCCAGTTGGCCACAGTCGGCTGATTGCCATGATCGTGGGACTGGCCCCCTGAAGACAGGACATGCAGTTATCGTCGATATCTTTCCAAGGAGCCTCGAGACATCTTACTGGGGTGATTGCACTCGAACTGTAGTCCATGGTGAGATTAACGATGAACTGAAACGGATGCATGCGGCTGTAGTCGATGCCAAAGCGCATGCCACTTCTGCCGCCAAAGCTGGAGCATCGGCTGATGATGTTCACGGTGCCACCAAGGCAACCTTGGCCAAGCATGGTTATCCCTTCGCTCGTGGGCAGATATCCGACACACCCGTTATGCCGCATGGAACGGGACACGGTATTGGGTTGGAGTGCCATGAGCCAATTCTTTTGGATGACCGCGGCGGCACCCTGCTAGAAGGGGAAGTCTTTACGATCGAACCTGGTTTGTACAGCCGCAACTTTGGCGGCGTGCGAGTCGAAGATATGGTGGTCGTAACGAACGACAAGCCCAAAAACTTAAATCAATTGCCGGAAGGTTTGTGTTGGAAGTAGGCCGATTTCTCCGAAATCGGCGAGCCTTTGGGCGCCTGCGCACCCTTGCCGGTTTAGCGGCCGAGCCATCGGCCTGGGTGCGGCAACGAACCCTCTCCGCTCGTGTACCTCGCGACTCTCCCAAAAGGAGAGTTAGTGTGCCACGCCGCTCCGCCGGCGTGATTCCCAGGCAGGTTGGGTAAAACGTTAGTGCGTAGCAACTTAAAAACTGCACGCCATACAGTAGAACGTGGCAACCTAAAGGCCGCACGATTGCCAAGGGGAAGGTCGATAACCAAAAACGAAATAGTCCGCAACGTTTTGGGCTACGGACTAGAGGATCTCTTAGGGGCAAAGCAACGATTGCCGACTGATCAGGCGAGCTTATTTCTTGCGATGGCGAATGCGAGCACGCATGCGGCGTTTCTTGCGGCCAATCTTCCGTCGCCCTTTACCCGTCTTCTTTACTCCCACGAGATTCTCTCCGATTTGACTTGTTGGTGTTCTTTGTCATTGATTCAACTGGAAGCCCGATAAGTTACCACAGAACCCCGGTTTAGATCAATACGTGGAAGGTGGCTGGGCGGTGGCTATTTCTCGTGTTTTTCTCGTAATATTGGGTGAGCTTTGTTACCTTCGATACCTTCCACGGAAGATTTCCAATGTCCGGTCGATTCTTCGTTTGCGCTGTCTTGGCTTTCGTACCACAACTCCTTTGGTTGAAATCGACTCAGGCTCAGGATCAGTATCAAGTCCGATCCATGATCAATTCGGAGACCTTTTTTCAGATTATCGCTGTTAACGCGGGCCTGGACGTGATCGGCACGCGCGAGGTACAAGCGGGTCCAACCAGTGCAATGCGGAATTTTTTTCGCGGCAACATGGACGAAAAAGACACTGAGATCCCAGTGCCAAATGGATTCACGAATCTAGAAGTTCAAGCTTTGAGCGACACAGGACGAGTCGTGGGCTACATTTCCCGTCCAGCCGGAAACCCGAAAGGTTCTCTGTTCGCCTTCGTGTGGGACGCCAAAACGAAGGAATTCACTCAATTGGATCCCTTGGCCGGTCACGCAGCTTCCCATGCGCAAGACATCAGTGCCGATGGACAGTACATCACTGGATACTGCACTGGGACCGAACCTCCCGGCCTTCGCCCATGTGTTTGGAATTGGAACGCCGCAACGAAGAAGTGGGATGGAGCTTTGTTGGACACACTGTTACCGCACAATCCGTTCCTCCAAGCGAGTCAAGTCATCATTAGTCCCAATGGCAAAACGATTGCGGCTTGCATTACGGAACGTCAGCTTTCCGATTTTTCCTTCGATAGTTCGCTATTTGTTTGGCAATTCAAGGATGGAAAATGGGAACGCAAAAAGCTCAGCGATGACCAGTTCAAACTGAAAGACATCAACGATTCTGGTTTGATTGTGGGTAGTACGACAACCCATCCAGTTGTGATTGACTCCGAAGGCAAAGCGACTGAAATCGGACTTCTGCCCGGTGACGAAACGGGTTGTGCGTATGGAGTGAACAATGCAGGCACGGTTGTGGGGCTGAGCGATGATCCCCATGGAGCCGAAGGCGGACCGCAAGCGTTCATCTATCGTGACGGTATGGTTTCACCGTTGAAACTACGCGCTAACACGTTTTACAGTGCCGCGCTCGCGATCAATCAAGAGGGCGCGATTGGGGGCTACATGGTTAGCGACGAAAGCGAAGATGCGGTCACTCATGCCTTCCTGCGAGTGCCAACAAAAAAATGAAAAAATTGGCGTAAAACGCAATACTGGTCTTTCGTAGCTAACGCAAATTGCTCACAATGCTTCTCGTACCCCCCACCTGACCCCACCTGCCTTGTAGCCACCCGTGCTGGGATTGCTTGCCCCCCTTCAGCAAAGAAGGCGACAGTACCTCAATGCCCAAGTGACTATAAGGCTGCTGGAACAACAGGACGCTACAGCGAGAAAAGCTGCATCGGCTAGAGCGAAAGCTTGAATGTCAGTCACAGTTTGCCCTACGACTGAATGCCGGTGTAGCTTTTTTCGTTGCGTGCGTTTTGGAATCTCTACAAAAAAGGCTCCGCTCTTACTCTAAAGGTGCCAACATCAAAACTAATTCGTTGGTTTACCTTCCCAAAGCGGATCTGGAATGGGCGCGATTCCAATGCGACCCGCGTTCACTTCGCGACGCCAAACTTGAACGCTAGCACGACTGCGTATGCTGGGCTGATATCCAAGTTGTTTGCCGGTCAATCGCTGGAGCTGATGAAAAGCGAGAACACGTTCATCCAAAACTACTGCTGTCCAACTTCATCGTTAGACTAGCTAACCAATCGGACTCCTGAGCATCGCTCGATCCATTGAGTAATCGAAATAGTTCTTCGCCACGAACAGGTTGGCTTGCTTTCCCAGTCCTCTAAAAGCGCTTTGGCTTCGCCAGGGTCCGACGCAAGGAGTTGTTCAGCCAGCCCTAATGTTCGAGTCCAGTGGCTGCTCATGGCATCGGAAGCCAACGCAATATCAACCATGGGCAACCAATCGCGCAACATCATGCAAGTTTGAATGCCTAACGCAGCCGTTTCCGGCCGACGCTCTTGAATTACTTCAGATAGCTGCGTCATTGCCTCCGCTTGGCCCGCCGCCATTAGTTGATCGAAGTCTTCAGCCGCAACGGCATCTAACCGGCGTTCGGTGCTGGAACGGTACCAGGCTGGAATTTGAAGTAACTTGAACGAATTGGCTGTGTTATTTACAAATCCAATGCATTCGCCTGAATCTAAAACGGAGACATTGCTCTTGGCTTCGGTCAACGTTGGAAAGGAAACACGAACTTGACCGGTAACATTGGCAATGATCAGTACGGGTTTGTAGGTATCCGTAATCGGGCCAACAGCAACTGGGCGATAGGCCAGTTCGACGGCCGCAACACTCTGGGCATCACTGAACTCAATCAAAACAGTAGCGGCGGGTGAACTAACCGTGACTCGATTCCCAAGAGGACCACTGTGGACAAGAGCTCGACACAACAATGTCCGGACTTCCGCTCCCTGGTCCGTAGTTGGCGCCAAGATCATCTTGGTTGGACCACAAACGGTCCACAGACCATGCCCCGATAGGTCAATCGTACTTCGCATGGAAGGTGGAACGATAATCTCCGTGTTATCCTCGATCGGAGTTGCTGGCTGCAATCGAGCCAACGAGATCTTGCCGTCCTTAGAAAAAGTACGGGCCAACAAAACGGCATTCTGCTCGTCGGGACCAATTGGCATCCAAGTTGGCTGGTGCGGTTGCTTTCCAGTTGCAGGAACTTCGGCAGGTTTTGCCAGTGCATCCGCGTTGGGTTTGCTAGTCGCGGAAGTTGCCTGGTCGGTTGCAGGCACTGGCTGGGGCACAGTCGCGCTCACGGGCGCTTCCGAAGCCTCTGGATTGCCATCCGTATTGGCATCCGTGGTCGATGCATCTGCGGCGGTGCTTGGCTTGATTCCATTGTTGGGTCGGAGTTTGTCGCGCAAGGTGCTGGAGAGGGATGGATCAGGAGTATTGGACTGCCCCTTCAAATCCTTGTCTGTTTTTTGCGATCCGTTGTCGGACATGGCTGTCGCGGAAAACATCTCTCGCAAGTTGTCTAATGATCCTATCGATTGAATCGATAGGAAACTCAATAGGGCCAGCATCGCGCCAATCGCAATCGGAAATCTCCAACTGCCATGGGAGGGTTCGGTTAGATAGTCAGGCTTGGTCGGAATCGGCTTTGCGGTCTCCAGGTCGATACCGGCCACGTCGGATCGATTGCCATGTGCGGCATCCGTTCTAATGATTTGGCTACTGGAAGATTGGTCATTCACGCGGCGCGTTTTGCCGATGGCCAGGCGCTCAACCAGCGCTTGACGATTACTTGGCTCCACTAGACCGATAATGCTCGACTTAAGAGAGGACGGGATAAGCACCTCCGTCTTCATCGCATCAGCCAACATCTTGTGGCAATGAGCCAGTTCGGCGAGATGGGACTCGGAACCTTCGATACAAACACGTTCAAATTCAGCCACTTGTTCGGCTGGCAAGCAATCGTCAAGATAGGCCGCTACCGAATTGGGATCGCCGATCAGCCCTTCGCCTTTCAGCTTGGGGGGCAGCAAGTTCGTTCGCTGCACAACGGATTCAATGCGAGTCAACAGATTCGCCGCCCGCGGAGTCTGTTCGACGCGGTCACGGAGATCTTGCGAATCCGATTCACTTAATACGCCATCACGATAGGCCAAAAGCGTACGTAAAGTTAGTCTCATGAGTGTTAAATCGATGCGATCAATTTATATAGGGAATGATAGTTCACCCTATTAGAGACATTGACCGCCTCATTCCGTAGCACATTTAGCCAAATGTGCTACGTCGCTATCGCTATCGTCTCGATATCCATCATTACGGTGCCCCAACACCAAGGTGCTCCAAGAAAGGATAGGTCAATCCACCTACGGCCAGATTGTTTTTTGTTTGATACTGGGCTATGGCCGCCTTGGTAGCATCGTTCAGCGCACCGTCGTTGGCGATCTCAACTCCCTTTTCCTTTAACTTGGCTTGAATTTGCTTAACGAATTCGGGGGTGATTTTTGACGCACACACAACTCGCAACCAAACGATCTGATCTGGCGAAACTAATTTCTGTCGCGTGATGGTCGCATACTCCGCAGGAACCTTAACTTCCTTCTTGGTCGCCGGTCGTGTCCAATTCCTTGACTTTGTACTTCTTTACTTCAGCCGGAACTTTGACTTCCTTCACTTCGGCCGGCTTAACGAGGACTTGGGTTGTCACTTTCTCAACCGCCTTGGCAACCTTTTCTTGCTGAACCTGGGAAGGTTTGATCAGCAGATGCCTTGCATATGTTTTGTACTGAGCATCTTCTTGCAAGAAGCTCAGTAACTCACCAACTTCGTTATTCTCTATCTTTAAATTAAGTTGCGCTGGTTTGACTTCCCGCTTCGTTTCCTCCGACTGGAATTGCGGTTCGGATGCGGCGATCTTGGTATGCTCCGGGGCAACGACTACTTCAACTTCTTTGGTCTCATAGACTGCAGGCACAATTTCGTAGCTGACCGACTCAGGCTTGACGACGATTTCCTTTTCGACTTCCTTGAACTCGGCGGGAATGATTTCGTACCGCACGTACTCGGGCTTGATCAAGACCTTTTCTTCGATCGATTCAACCTTAGCTGGTTGCCGCACGCGAACATAGCATTCACCCGGTTTGATTTGGGGCGGAGTCCCTATTGCCTTCTCAATCGGCACCGATGGGACTTCCGAATTTGTTGTCTGAGCGAAAACTGCTGTAGTTGAAAACAGCCCCAAAACGCCAATAAATGCACCCAAGTGCTTAGTTCTACCCATATCCAATGCTCCCGCGATGAAAATCTCGGCTAACCGTACCCTCTCAGCTTATCTAAAGAGACGGTCATATGCCATAGTCGAGACCCAATCAGGACAATATCAATATCAATTGTCGGAAGCTTGAATTTGCGATCGGCCATGCATGGCCTTGGCTAGGGCCGCCAATTGCTGCATGTTGTCGCAATGGGCTGTGTAAGAGAGCGATGGACGCAACTGATCGTTCAACGCTCTGCCGCCTACCACGATGTGGGTTTTCTGGTGGCAACTGTTTCTTAAATTCGACGTAGGATGCGAGAAATGCTGTGGTGTCGTCAAGGTGTGAAACGCTCAACCAAACCATCTTCGGCTGATAGCGGACGGCCGCTTCAGCTATGGTACTTAGGGGCAAATTATTCCCAAGATTCATTGCTCGCCAATTGCTTTCCCGCAGAACCAGCTCAATCAATTGATTGGGCAGGGTATAGTTATCACCCTGGGGTGCACCACCTATGGCCAACGGAGCGTTAGGAGGTGCATCTGGAACGATTCGGCGAAATTCATGAAGCAAACGGTGGCAAATCTCACATCCACGACGCTCTTGGTAAATCTTCAAGTCACCGCAATCCCACTGCTTTCCTAAATCCCGAAAGGCGGCTGCGATCAAATCATCCGCGACAATCGCAAAACTCTCACTTTTCGCGTAAAACTTGGTAATCAAAGCTCGGCAAGTCGATTCATCCCCATCAGAAACCGCGTTTTCGAATTGTGGCAAGAGTGTTTCGACGGACTCGGCCTCTTCAGTTTCGGTAGCCTCCGAATCGGGAGACTTTAGCGAGCTGGGCAATAAAACTTGTCGATTGGTCTTCTCCAAAAAGCAAAGCAACCCATCTAGAGGGATGCGACGATGACCACCGACGGTGCGAACCGTCGGAATAGCCCCTCGGTCGCACCATCTTTTCACCGAAGATTCAGAGACTTGGAGTGCGTCAGCGACTTGTGCGCGGGTCAGTTGTTCTTCCACAAGGTCAGTTCCAGTAAGAGTTCATCGTCAGCCATGAACGATTTGAACGAAACGATCGGCTCAATTGTAGCTCACAAGTCTAGTGGCGAAACGACTTACGACAATTCCTGCCTACCAATTAACCAAAAATTGTGGGAAAACATCATTTTACTGGTTGCTTGCGTTGACCAATTCCGGTAGAACGGATTGAACGTTTTGATCGAATTGCACGAATTAGTCGATAGGGAATCAATCATGACTATGCTAAAGCCAGTGTCCGGGCGAAAAATTTCACCTACGACCAGACCCGCGACCAAGTCTCCTAAACGCACCTTCTCCCGCAAATCGCTTGAAGTCGACTTCTTGAAGTACTGTCAACTTAGCACCGAGTCAACCGATGGACTGAGCCGAAAGGTGGTTGACCTAATTCGCGATGCGGAGGACCACATCGGTAACGAGATGTTTGCCGAACGTCGTGCCGAAGGCGAAGTTTTGGGTGACCAGTTGCTGCTGACGCTAGCCCCAAAGGCCAGCCGATCTGCCAAGCTGGCCTCGCTTCCAACTCATCTCGCCGGACTGTGCGAACATCCTCTGCTGTCGCAGGAAAACGAGAGAGCGATGTTTCAACGAATGAACTACTTGAAATTCCGCGCGGCACAACTTGCAGGTCGAGTGGATCATCATTCGTGTCTGAACCAATGGGACATCGAACGCATAGCAGGCTTACTACGCGCCGCGAAATGGCATCGCGATAGCATCGTCCAAGCCAATCTGAGGCTCGTGATTTCCATTGTCAAGAAGTTTTCGAATCAACATTGCAGCTTTGACGATCTACTTAGCGATGGGATTATTGCGTTGATGCGAGCGGTCGAGAAGTTCGATTATGAACGCGGTTTTCGCTTTAGTACCTATGCAACCCAAGTCGTTCGTCGCAACTGTTACCGCATGGTAATGGAGCGTCAGCAGGAGAGATTGCGAGTCACCAACAGCATGAATGAGCCAGGTATGGATGTGGCCGATGACATTCATAGCCCGACGATGAGCGAAGGCCGATGGAACGCACTCCGCGGCCACCTTGGTCTACTGCTGGACAAATTAGATCGGCGAGAAAAGTTTATCATTCGAGCGAGGTTCTCGCTTGGCAGCCACCGACGCGTGCAAACACTTCAAGCGCTCGCAGATGCTCTGGGAGTCTCCAAAGAACGCATTCGACAATTGGAAAAGCGAGCGATGGACAAGTTGAAGTTACTCGCTGATAACAATCCGGTTGAAGTTGTCGAAGCGGAGTACGCTAGCGCCTAGATACTCCGTTGGTATCGAACCTACTGGCAATGCTTCATGGCAATTTAACTTTTGGGTCGCCTTCGGGCTTGTCCCGATGGGTTCACGTTTGGAAACCAGAGCGTTGACGGAGCGAAGCAATCATTCAATGCATCGGCGTTTGGAACGCCATTTGGCCTTGTCCCAATGGTTTAGGGTTTAATGAAACCAATAGCGTTCGCCATTGAAATACGCTCCCATCTGGACAAGCCAGAAGGTAAGCTCGCGCGGTCAAGCCCTGGTTCTGCTGGTTTCCAAACATGGATCCATCGGGGCGAGCCCGAAGGTGTATGGCCAAGCTCGAGCGGCTCGTGTTATTCTCGCTTACTGCGGTCTGTTAGTTAGCAAGTTACCCCCCGGAATCTAACTTGGCCAAAAGCACTAGCAGGTTGCTGCAAAAAGTATTTGATTGAACAAACACTTGCACTAGCAATTAGTATTGCCTGCAAAACAGGTTGCGGTTCGTCCCACTTTTGCAGCAGCCTGCTAGTGGCGATTCGTTGCGTTGCTGATAGTAGAAGGCTTGGCCGTCTCACACATTGCGGCTTCTGCGACTTGCAAGCGCACGATGACGCGTGAAGCTACGCTTCATCCGACTGACGCTCGATCGCAGTCTTTAAGGGACAGTTCTTCTTGGTCGGCAATCCGCGACGATAGCACTCCAACAACGCATGGCTTTGGCGTGCCAGCTGGCGTCGGACTTCACGCCGCTCACCTTTCACTCGTGCTATGTGCATTGAATCGTAGGTTGTTGTTTGGTGTCGCATCCAAGCGATCACGGCAGCTTCCGCGCGATCTTCAATCGGTATTTGTTGAGTGCGGGCCACAGTTCCGCTGCCAACTGGGATTGCGTGTTCTGTAACTTTTCGGGACATCATGGCCGCTAATTCATATAGATCGGATCGAAATCAAGAAATTCCAGAACGGCTTTTCGAACTCGATCTCGTATTGACTTTGTTTTAAATCACGTCGTTTCGCGTCCGCGATTTTGCGTTTTTCGTAAGACTCTGTGCTGCGATCGGATTCTACCGTTGCGCGAACTTCGGCGATGGTAGCTGAAGGTGCCCAAATGCCTCTTGAGAATACCTTGCGCCCACGTTTCTCTTGCATGACCCAAAATTTGCCGGCCTTTTTGACTCGCCGCGTCAGCATTGCATCACCGGGCGGCAACAACTCCCAGTCGGTCGGAACTTCCATGACTTTGCCCTCTGGCAGCAGGACGGTTCTATTCACGGGGCCGGGTGAAACGACAATTTCGGTCATGGTGCTCTCAACGAGTTGGGGACTGACGCTATTTGCAATTGGCGAGGGAATCTGCTCGAATAAGTGTAGGCGTGACGAAACAGCTCGCGGCGATGAACCTCAACAGGATTGGACCAAACCAGTGGAAACGGCCTTTTGCTTGATCAGTGGCGTAGCTTTGGTTGGATTTGGCTTGGGATTGTCCCGATTACGTCCACCCAACTGGTCGGCAGACGTTCCGTCCAGTCCGCAGGGTCACGCGGCCATTGAGCGCTGGGCGTCTTTTCAGCGTTTTGTACGAACATTTAACAATATATTGATCGTACTGATTGGTGCAGGAATAGGAACGGCTGGATTACTACCTCACAACCGCATCTGGTTTTTGCTTTGGTTCGCTATTTTGGTTGCACTGCTGTTTTGCATCCTTCTCGCTTTCTTGGATGCATTGTCATCGATGGCTGGATATCGGCAAGCGATGCCGGAAGCCGTAAGGCGATCTTTTCAAAACAGCCAAAGTTGACAAATCTTGATATTGCATGTCCTCGATTGGCCTTGTGGATGCAATTCAGAATAGCTGTTTGGCGGTCAGTCTGAGTCATAGCCGAAGGTGTGGGCCAACTGCATGCGCATCGGCTTACTTCGGGTAGGAAGGGATCGGGAGTCTTTTTCGGAAAGTGACTTCCTGTCAGGTTTACGTTCGGTGGCCGAAAGAAACTCCCGACCCCGTCACCGCCAAGTCAAATTGTGACGAACCACTAGACCGCTTTAGGACCAGTTATAGGACTCGCCGGTTTTTGAGAAATCGGCCTGCTTGACGATCCATAATCGGAGGGCGACTTGCATTCGAAAGAACTGTTTGAAATCCTTGTTCGTGAAAACGCCAGGGTGTTATCTGCGTTCCTCCGCGCTTCAGGTTGTGACGACAGTCTCGCAGACGATGTTTGGCAAGAGACCATGATTGTAGCTTGGCGGAAACTGGACGAGTTCGACCGATCCAAGCCCTTTGCACCGTGGCTTCGTGGTATTGCATCCAAGATCTTGCTCGCCCAACGTCGAAAGAACTATCACAGTCGCCTGTTGAACTTGGAGGCTTTGGAGTATCTCAGCCATCGCATCGATCATGTGACTCAACTGGCTGGAGATACACTGGACGAAAAACTAGATGCATTGCGTGATTGCGTTACCCGATTGCCTGAAGCGGATCGTCAATGCATCGAAATGCGTTTTCAAGATGAGTTGCTGCCACAAGCGATAAGCGATCGTGTCGGTGTTGCGTTGGAAACGATCAAAAAGCGTTTATTGCGGGCGAAGCAAAAATTGCTGATGTGTTTGGAATCCAAATTGCAACTCAATGCATCTTTGGAGAATCATTAGTCATGTCGCCAGAAGAAAGAGCTCAAACCGACGACGCTTTGATCGAATCCCTGTTGGTGGAAATGTATCGATCAACGAACAATGCCGACGACAATCAGCGCATCGCGCGCGTGATGGAGGCACTCGACCAAGGAAACACAAGTAACCATTTGGACACCCCGCTTCCCGTCAAGGTCCATCGATGGCTGAGGCCATGGAGTGCCATTGGTTTAGCCGCATGTTTGTTGATCGCGATCAGTTACGGGATGGTTAGTCTGTCTAGCAATCAAGCCTATGCGGCTGTTGATCGATGCATTGCGGTTGCCCCTGCGACACGGACCTATCGTCTGAAAATGCTGCATCAAAGCCCGATTTGGGGTGACAAGGAAGTGAATGCGGATTTGTACTTCGACAGTAAAGACCGATTCGTTTTCCGGCATCCTGGATTGGCCAGACGCGGTCCAATTTGGATTGGTGGTGGCGCTAAGGAACGGTGGGTTGTTCCTCCGCTGGGGCCAGCGTATACCGGCAGCGCCGAGGCGATTGCTCAGTGGCTGGCGCGACGAGATGTCCCTACCCCCTATCTGCACATCGCGTCCGTTCTGAATCGAATGCGCCGATTTTATTCACTGAAGATGGTGGGCACTCAATCCATCAATTCCCCCAATGACGAAGAACCAGTGCTTTGTCGTCATGTTGTAGGAACGATCAAGAACCCTCAGTCCAGTTTGCCCGCAACGATTGATCTTTGGGCAAGCATTGAAACGGGAGTTGCACAACAAGTTGAGTTGAAATGGAATCGAGCCCCTAACGAACGCGGTCCAGTGCAATGGTTTATTCAAAATATGGGCACTAACGAGTTGCCACAAAACTGGTTTGACGTTGAAGGCCACGTGGACGCTGCTAGACGCATCATTCGCATCGATTCGGACAAGCAGTTAGAAGATGTTGAGACGTAGACCAATGTAACAGTCAGTGATTAATGCCAAACCCTCCCGATTCGGCTCGTTATACCACACATCTCGCTTGCTTTGCTAGCGTTTGGGGCTGAAGGTTTTGCGCGAGGGAACTGGACTTTTGTGAGTCAACTGCGAATTATTTTCCACTAGTTGTTCAGAACGAGGAGTCTTTTCAATTCATGGAAGTTGGGTTGATGAATTCGTGCAATCTGTCTGATGAACTTTGCGGCTGCGATTTTGGCGATGCAAGGCTTAATGATCGCGCTTGTGAAGTGATCGACGCGTTGGGCCAAAAACCTAACGTAAGCATACCAGCTGCCTTGGCGGGGCGTGCCGACATCGAGGCCTGCTATCGGCTGATGAGAAATGAGAAGGTCAATCCAGACAAGATTCTTAAACCGCACGCAGAAGCGACTTACAAAAGAGTTGAACTTGAAGACTTTGTTTTACTCGTTCAAGACACGACCGAGATAGATTTGACCCGCCCGCAACAGCAAGTTAAAGGGGCAGGTCCGATGGAATGTGAGGTTCGTCGTGGAGCATTCTTTCATCCGATGGTGGCATTCAATTATGCAGGTGTAGCACTAGGGATTGTCGGTCACCGGATCTGGACTCGCGAAGCCCTTAAGAAAGGACCTGATTCCGAAAAACGCAAGGAACGGCAAAAGACTCCGATCAAGGAAAAAGAAAGTTACCGTTGGCTCGAAGGATTGGAAGCTGCGAAAAGAACGGCAGAACAATGTCCCGAGACAACATGTGTTTGCGTCGGCGATAGTGAGGCCGATATCTACGAACTCTTCGTAGCGCATGCTCAATGCAATACAACAAATCTCCAGTTGCTGGTGCGCGCCGGTCAGAATCGAAATACCACTGATCAAGATGACTGGAAAGACCAAGTTAGGAAGGCACCGAAAATCGGCAATCAAACCGTATGCATCCGAGCTCGGGAAGCAAAGATCGATGTAAATCCGTCCGCACGAAACGCAACGCGCGAGGCAAGAGTTGCCGAACTCGAAATTCGTAAAGCCACAATTCAAGTGTCCCGCCCAACTAACGCCAGCACTGAACTGCCCAAGCATGTGACTATGAACGTTGTCCTATGCGAGGAAACGAATCCACCAGTTGGCGAGGAACCCATTTGTTGGATGCTTGTGACGACATTGCCAATCGAAACAGACGAAGATGTACAACGCGTCATCCGCTCGTATTGTATTCGATGGCAAATAGAAGTCTTTTTCAGAACGCTTAAATCGGGTTGTCGGATCGAGTATCGTCGATTCGAAACTATTGACCGAATTTTCAACTGCCTCGCATTTTTGAGCATTGTGGCATGGCGCCTAATGTACATCTGTCACTTGGGCCGCCAGTGCCCAGATATCGACTGCGAAATCATCTTCGAACCAAGCGAGTGGAAGAGCGTTTATGTAACATTAGGTATCCCGTTACCTGAGACCGGATGCCCGACTTTGAACGAAGTGGTTCGAGCGATTGCGAGATTAGGCGGCTTCATGGACAGGCCAAGAAACGAGCCCGGCACCCAAACCTTGTGGGTCGGACTGCAGCGTTGTTACGACCTGTCCAACGCGTGGAATACTTTTGGGCCCGGAGCCAAAAAAATTTCGACCGCCTAACTTATGTGGTATAACGAGCCGATTCGGGAGGGTCGGACGTGTCAGCGGCCGGGGAGGGCTGGCCTAGTCGATCCGCAACGAACCCTCTCCGCTCGTGTACCTCGCGACTCTCCCAGAGGGAGAGTTGGGTAAAGCGCTAGTCGTAACAACTTAAAAACCGTGCCTCGATAAAGCGATCGTTCCCACTAAATCCTCATTATCAAACATGACAAACACAACAACTTATTTCGCAACTTTCGCACTTATCGCGCTAACGGTCCACAACGCACACGCGTTTGACACGGTTACTTACTCGAAGAACATCGCAACGATCATCCATGAAAAATGTTCCTCATGCCATCGTCCTGGGCAATCGGGACCATTTGATCTACTGACCTACAGTGACGTTTCCAAGCACTCTGAAACAATCAAAGCGGTGCTTGCAAGCGGATACATGCCACCCTGGAAACCCGTGCATACCGGTATTGAATTCGCCAATCAGCGGCGCCTGTCCAGCCAGGAACTGGCATTAATCAATCGATGGATCGAATTGGATTGTCCCGAAGGCGATCCCAAACAGTCACCCGCTCCTCCTCAGTTTCCTGACGGCTGGAGTTTGGGTAAGCCGGACTTGGTTATCAAAATGGACAAGCCCTTTACCATACCGGCAGACGGTGGCGATATCTATCGATCATTTGCTTTTCCAGTTGGATTGAAAGAAGACAAATGGATCAAGGCCATTGAACTAAGGCCGACGGCGCGAGGCGCCGTGCATCATGCTCTGTTTTTTGTTGACGATTCCGGGGCATCTAAAAATCAACGTGATAAAGATGGACAACCAGGTTTACGCGGCATGAACTTTCTCCGAGGCGCAGGTGGCGATTTTCTGGAACGCGGAGCCGATCGATTGGCTCGCGGTTTGGGCGGTTATGTGCCAGGCGCAATGCCAGCCAAGTTGCCCGGCGATTTAGCCCGTTTCTTGCCTAAGGGCAGTGATATTATCATGCAGACTCACTTTCATCCGACTGGCAAGGTTGAGACCGAGCAATCGGAATTGGGATTGTACTTTACCGATGTCGCCCCAAGTCACCTGCTGGTACCTATTCAACTGCCTCCAGTATTCGGTGCGGGAGCTGGAATCGATGTACCCGCCGGTGAAGCGAACTACCAAGTTAGCGATCAATTTACTTTGCCGATCAACGTACGAGGTTTCGAGATTGGTGGCCACGCACATTACATTTGCCGTGAAATGCTGATGACAGCCAAATTGCCCGATGGCAAGCTATTGGAACTATTGCGAATTGATGATTGGGACCTCGACTGGCAAGACCAATACGAATTCAAAACGCCGATCGATTTACCCAAGGGTACATTGATCACAGCTTCGATCGTTTACGATAACACGGCGAATAATCCCGAAAACCCGTTCTCGCCTCCACGCCGGATTGCTTGGGGCCGCGAATCGACCGATGAAATGGGCTCTATCACTTTGCAAGTAATCGCCACCGATGAGTCTGAGCGTTCGATCCTTGAGAACGAGGTCCGCGAGCGAACGCAAAATAGTATTCGCAATCGAATCGCATCGCAAACAGGCGGCTTGGCAGCGATCGCCGGTGGACAACTTGGAAAAGGTGGACTGATGCAACTGTTTGATCGAAACCGCGATGGTAAACTGCAATCGAGCGAAATACCGGAGAAGTTTCGCGAGCGACTGTTGGAATTCGCCGACCGAAATGGTGATGACGAATTGAGTGCTGAGGAGCTAGAGAACTCACGCAAAGGCATCGAACGCTTTCTCAATCGCCGCAAATAGGAGCTGAATGAATGCGTTTCAACAGTCTTTATTCCCTGGTCATTCTGGTCGCTTTCGCATGTCTTCCATTGTTCGCCCAGGATTCCGTATCGCTAAATGCAATGGCGTTCGTCGACTTAGAAAACGCTCAGCATCGAGTTGGGGAAAGCAAGCCGATGGTCTTGGTTTTTATCAATGCCAATTGCCCCATCGCAAACGCCTATCAACCGGCATTGCAGAAACTAAAGGCCGATTATTCCAAGTATGAAATGGACTTTGTCATGATTCATGGCGATCCAACAATCTCCATCGAAGCGGCCAAGAAGCACCGCAAGGATTACTCGATTGAATGGTCTGTCGCCATCGATCGCGAAAATGCAATCGCACGTCATGTTGCAGCCAAAGTTACGCCGGAAGCTTTCTTGATCGATGCCAAGGGCAACGTTCTCTATCGTGGTCGCATTGATGACCGCAATCCTGAGTACGGAAAAAAACGCGCTGTACCGACTCGCGAGGATCTCCGAATTGCTTTAGAGGAGTTTATCGCTGGAAAGACGATCTCAACTCCCGAAACGGTGGCAATCGGCTGCGTGATTCGCTTGCCCAAAAATCAAGGCGACAAGTAACGCAAAAAGTTGCGAACAGGTTGCCCAGGTACATACACTGTCGGCTGGCCAACAATCCCGCGACCAAGCTGGACATTGTAGTTTTCTTGCCCAAGCGAAAAGATCGGCGAGTATCCCGAATTGTTTGGCGAGTACATACCTGGAGTCAAATTGGGCGTAATCGTTCCTGGAACATAAGCACCAGGAACTGCCCCAGGTGCAGGGTAAACTGGAAGGACTCCTGGCCCGCACGGGTTGGCTTGATATTGATTCGCTTGATAAGGGGCAACGCCAACGACATTGGAATTCTGAGGTAGTACAGGAGCCGTATTGGCAATAGCCGCTGTGGAAGGTTGCTGCTGCATAGACGCCTGTTGTTGCATGGGCGCTTGATAAGAGATAGTTCGAAACATAGCTGGATTGTAAGCCGAGGTTGGATAACGGCCTGTGCGTGGTGCCGGTGTCACGTAAGGCAGCCCATTAGCAATCTCCGTTGCTCGAACATTGGTTCCAAAGCCAGACATAGCGGTCGGGTTCCCCTGATTGCTTCCCGTCTGAGCAGGCAAAACCTGCCTACCGTCGTTTCCATTGGCAACGGTACGGAATGGTCCATTGTTTTGCTGGCCGTATGGCTGCTGAGGATTTCCACTTGGTCGAATAGCATTCGGCTGGCCGTAGCCTGGTTGCAAATTGTAGCCCTGCGGTGGATTCGATTGTCCGTTGTAGTTCTGTTGCGGATTGAATGCAGCAGGTTGATTGGCGGGAACGTTGTCCTGTATTCGATTGGGCAACTGAGCGGTGGGCTGAGAATAGTTCGGCATTGCCGGTGGTGGTTGTTGAAGATTCGAAGGATCGAGTTCTGGAGGAATCGCCTCAGTCAAACTCCCTTGATCCGGCAAGATCGGTGGTGTCACCGGCGCATTGTCACCTTGGGCGTTGGCACCTTGGGCGTTGGCACCTGGAAATGGTGGTAGTCCCATATCACCAGATTGAAAAAAAGCAGCTCGCTGCACTTCAGCGGTTGCATCGTTCGCGCTTACGCCAGCGTCCATATTTTTGGGTGGCGACTGGACTTGGGACCAAACGAGACCGCCACCTGTAAGTCCAGCTAAAGCTAATCGCACGATATTCTTGTACATCTTGCCCTCACTCCGAAAGTAAGTGCGCACCTTGACCGCAGTTAAGTTGCGACGTTAGCAAAATGAAAGATGGCAAGTCCAGATCAATTGCGAAAGGATGGTCCTACTTGATGCCTACACTTTCAAGTGCTTCTTTGGCTGTCTCGGCATCCACGGGCAGATATCCGTCCTTGGCAACTTGCATTTGACCCTGCTTGCTAAAAACGTATCTCAAGAATTCGGCCCGTAGTGGATCCAGCGGCTTGCGAGGATCGTAATTGACGGCCAGAAAAAGGGGGCGTGCCAATGGGTAACTCCCATCGTAAGCATTGGCGGCATCGGCTGCGACCGGTTTTTCGCCAGCCTTGGGAGTCAGTTTCAGTGGCTTGACGTTGGGTGTGCGATAGCCGATGCCACTGTAGCCGATTCCTGCTTCATTGGCTCCGACGGATTGCACAACCGCTGACGAGCCACCGTTCTCACTGACCCAATCTCCAAAGTCGCCTTCTTTAAGTACCTTTTCTTTAAAGTAACCGGCGGTTCCAGAGGCTGCGTCGCGCCCATAGCATTCGATTTTCTTGCCCGCTAAAGCGCCTTGAACCTTTAACTCCGACCACATCGTAACCTGTTTTGAAGCGCCACCCTTGCGAGTGCTAGAAAAGATCGCGTCAACTTCCTGAAAGGTCAACGATTCGAGCGGATTGTTGCGATGCACATAGACGGCCAACATATCGATGCTGGTTGGAAGTAGTACCGGATCGTAGCCGAATTTCTTGTTGAAATCCTGAATCTCCGACTTCTTTGCATCGCGGCTCATCGGCCCAAAAGTCGCCGAACCGTTTACTAAAGCTGGAATCGCATTGGATGACCCCTTAGCATCAATCGCCGCCGAAACCCCTGGGTAGAACTTCTTGAACTCCTCGGTCCACAGTTGAGCCAAATTGTTCATGGTGTCAGAACCTACGGTGTTGATCCGACCAGAAACACCACTTTTCGGCTTAAATTCAGGGAGTTTGGGGTCGACTTCTGTCTGCGCAATCGCGGCGCTAGTAAAACAAACGAACAGTGCTACCAGTACAAATGGGGTGCGCATGATTGCCCTCGGAAGGTCGTAAATAGTTATGTAGGCCGATGAGCATACAGCCTCTCAAATTGGATGCATTTTGCAAACCGGTCGTTTGTTAAGAAATGAAGAATATGCTACCTGACTTTGAACAATTCCATCGAGTTTGGATTCTGTCCCCAATCTACAGGTTCGAGTACACCCGTTTCCACTAGCGATTTCAAGTCGTCAGGTACGGGCCAGTCGCTGAATCCGTAATTTCCCGGTGATCGATAGCGATTCAGTTCCGCCCAGCAGACCAAAACGTGTGTAACCCCAGCTGATTTGAGATTTGCCAGTTGTAATTCCGCACCTTTCCCTCTTAGCCATTCTTCGGCCTTGGACCTATTAAAGCATGTACTGTAAAGGATCGGCATCTTGAAATCGAACACGCGAGCTTCGCCGATCAGCAATAGTTTGACGTCGGCTTGATTGAGATTCCGATTGCACCAAGCCACCGCGCTGCTAATGCGTCCCACAAAGGCATCGTCCCCGCCGTCATCGCGTAGTGAGTCCAGTTTTACAAAGAAACGATTATCGCATTGCACGGATGAGGTACTGACAATGATTCCGTAAGCTAGCCCTGCCAAGACAATCGCTGTTGCCAATCCAAATGAAAGTCGTTGGATCATCCAATTTAAACCCACGCCTGCCATCACCGCTTGAAGAGCTATCGCAGGAAGCCAAAAGCGATCGATGCGGTGTGTTGCAAGCCACCATACTGCAAACAGCCATATCAGTTGCAACAGCCAAACGTTGCCCCAAGTGCACTTGCGTAAAACAAAGTACCAGCCTAACGATGCAAGTACGATTAAACTTGGCGAAGCAGCATCTGCGAACATGGTTACTCGCTGAATGGACTTCACTAGCGCGCTTGGGCCATAAACCGATTCACCGGAAATGGCTTCTGGAACACGATGGGCCGCAGACCACTGCTGAGCTTGTTCAGCGTCGATCCCTTTTCCTCCAAATACAGAGTAGGCCAGAGGATAAAAGGGATTTCCTGTAAATGCCAGATTCTTGGCGTACCAAGGCAAACACGTGATGGTGATGCCGCATATCAAGGCGATCAACCAATTGCGTCTTTCGCTGGCAAGCGGTTGATGGAATGCTAACCAAGCGACCACTGCGACCGCAGGAAAGACGGCGTAGATTAATCCTGTGTACTTCGAAGCAGCCGCAAAACCAGCGAACAGAGCGAGCACAAACACCATCCAAGCTCGAGCGATTGGGGCCTCTTGATTGATACCTTTTTCTGGATGATTTTCTTTCGCTTGGGTGACGCTTTGAATCCATTGTGTAGCAACGATACAGCCTGCGACCATGTAGGTGCCAAGCGCGGAATCGATCAGTCCTGAGCAGGCATCGTTAAAGTTTCCGGGAACGGCCATCCAAAGTCCGGCTGAAGACCATCCCATCCAACGACTGGACAATCTTGCAACGAAACCACCAATTAGTGCAGCGGCCAACAACGTATGCAATCCGATGATGGTCTTACCAATTAAACCTCCCAACCACCAACCGTCGCTGCCGCCAATCAGACTCATGGCGGCCAGGCTATGCATTTCCAGACCAAGTGGCATATTGTTGTAAACGTTATGTTCGCAAAACGAGATTCTCCCAAGCTGGTAGAACTCTTTTGGTGCCTGCAGATGATACTCGACGACGTCAAAATCATAGGGCGGCATCATCATCGACAACAGATAAAACACCGTCAAAATGACGGTCAAGACGACAACCAGCCGACTCGCTAAATGTGCGAATGTGTTTGTGGTCACAAGGTCATTCGGTAACCATCCGTTGACTTTGAAGTAATTGGGACTGGGGACTTGATCAGCACGAACCCGTTTCCATTCGATAGCAATCGCGGCCACCAGAAAGAGGATAGGACCAACACGATAGGAACTTAGGCCTATTAACCCAAGCAGCAGTGTCCCCGTTGACATGAATGCAAGACCGGCAAGGATCGAGAACGAAAAAAATTCCAGAAAGGTGATCGCTGTATTGCGGAATGCCAGCCGCACAACGGGACGTCCCAATACGAATGCCACCGCCAATTTCGTAACGGCCATCAGAAATACTGGAATTCGATCCGCCAGATCGATAGGAAAGCGCCCAAAGCCGCACAGTTCACTAAGCCAGTTTTCGAACGCGTTCAGATCGACAGCTAATCCAAGCAAGTACTGCATGCGACTAACCGGCTGGCCGTCGGGATTGTTGAAGCCGATGAGCAGTGGGCAAGTTAAAAAATAGAGGAAGTAAATTGCCGTCCCGAAGCCAAGGACAATGCCAACTAGTAGCTTGGAGGATGCCGCCGATAACGGGTTATGTCGATCGTTTGGTTTAGTCCGTTTGGCTTGCATAGTCAACGAAAAATTGGCGCACGTTAAGGGCGAACTATTCTACAGGCCACAATATGCTAGATTTTCGCCAATCTTCCCAGTAGCCACGAGAGTCAAATCGCGGATTACAATAGGAACGGGGGCACGGACTTAAGCTGATGGCGTGCCGTGGCCCAGGAATCCTGCCCTAGGAATCCTGCCTGGTTGCCGCGCAAAACGACGCCGCCCCTCTCCGCTTGTGTACCTCGCGACTCTCACGAAGGGAGAGTTGAGTACTTGCTGGTTGCACACAATAAAGCGCTCCGGTAGAACAACGAAACCCTATAGAAAACAACACCAACGATCTTAGAAAAACACCATGACAAATCCTCCGATGGAAGGCATATACACTCCAAACATCACGCCAATAGATGCCAAAGGACGTGTCGATGAAGACAAGTTGTGCGCCTACGTGGATTGGCTGATTGCTCGAGGAGTTCATGGCCTCTACCCCAACGGCAGCACAGGTGAATTCACTCGCTTTACGGCCGCCGAACGGCGTCGCATTATCGAAGTGTTGATGAAACATGTAGGCAATCGAGTGCCAATCCTAGCTGGAGCGGCCGAAGCAAACGTTCGAGAAACGATTGACGCTTGCGAGACTTACGGTGCGTTGGGTGTTCGCGCGGTAGCCATCGTTGCACCCTTTTACTACAAACTTGGGCCAGAAGCGGTTTATCAATATTTCAAAGAGATTGCCGACCACGTTACCGTCGACGTGACTCTTTACAACATTCCGCTTTTTGCGTCGCCGATCGATGTGGCAACGGTTCGTCGATTGGCGCTGGATTGTCCGCGCGTCGTCGGAATTAAAGATAGTTCTGGTGACATTCCTCATATGATGCGAATGATCGCCGCCGTGCGCCCGCAGCGGCCGGAGTTCTCATTTCTAACGGGCTGGGATGCAGCATTGGCCCCGATGTTAATGGTCGGTTGCAATGGTGGAACGAATGCGACCAGTGGAGTTGTACCTGAGTTGACTCGTGCACTTTTTGACGCTGCTCAACGCGCACAATGGGACCGTGCAATGCAGTTGCAATATCGATTGTTGCCTCTGTTCGACGCCATGATCCAGCAACCTGAGTTCCCAGAAGGTTTTCGTCGAGGGGCGCTATCGCGCGGTTGGGATTTGGGACAGAGCCGTCAACCACTTTCACCCGAGCAAATGCAGACCGCTCAAAAAACTCAAGAACAACTCTCACGCATGTTGGCGGAACTGACCCAATGGTTGCCTGACATTGCCCCAGCGACAACAGCGGCCACTTCAAATTCGCCAAGCGACGATTTCATTGAACGCATCGTCCGTGAAGTGATGCAACAGTTGCAAGGCTAGATAACACCGGGAACGCCCAAGTGGAGATGGAAACGCGTTACGCTGTTTACCGGTCACGTATTGTCTATCGATATCGACTTGCGTACGATACAAGCAGCACTGATCGAAGAACCAGTGCAGTGAACATTCTGGAGTGTTGACAAACGGCAATCCGTAATCGGGTGGCCAGTTACTAACAAGCCGTCGTGATACCGACCCTCACCAATAGGGCCGACTTCACGGCGGCTTTTTTCGTTTTGTAGCTGGCTTGAAAACTCTAATCAAGGTAGCAAACCATGCCAAATGAAAAAGAGCGCTCGCACGAAGGTGAAACGGTGTACCAAACGGTTCGCGGCGCAGTCGCCGGCGATGACGAACCGATGGAAGATGGCCACCCAAATGCTACCGGTATTCTCGTAGCCGGGGTATCCAATTATACTCCTGGTCATCATTCTTATTGGCTTGGCCGTTGCCTACTTTAACTACTCCGATAAGGAGGACTTTACATCCCCTCCATCACAGTCAACCGGCGTATTTCGGTGACTTTGGCAAGACGATTGTCCGTGTGAGTTCGATTAGACCATAATGCTTCACTCTTGTTCAGCGGAAGTCGGTTTGTTGATCCGTTCATCCGCGTCATGCAAGGTTGCCTTAGCACCGTCGATCAGTTTCTTGGTGTCTTGTTCGATCTTTTGTGGTCGCAGTTCGACAGCGGCACGATTCCCGCTGAAATCGAAGACCAACCACCCTGCAAATGTGAGGATTAGAACGACAACTAAGACTACGATAATGGCACGCATAACGAATTCCCTTTAGATGGAGTAGTTTTTTGAAAGAAGACTTTGCTGCGAGAAGTCACTTTCGTGTAGAGATATCTCACTACGGAGCAAGCCGGAACTGCTTGGTTGGTTGCGATGGTAATCCCGACGATATCAGCCCGAAGTCGATTTTCTTCATAGTTAGATCCTTTAAAACGAGGTGATTGCAAAACCGCGAAATGCGGATCTGCGTAGGTACGATCTGAAACTGCGAATCCAGTGAACGAAAAAAGCCGACACGCTGGAATCAGGATGTGTTTCCAACGTGTCGGCCTGCCCTTTAGCGCACTTTCCGGCAACAGGCCGCAGCGTGCTCTAACTCGCTTTCCGTTTTTGATTGAGAACGCTCAATTGAAGGAACGCTCTGCTGTAACTATATGCATCGAACATCTAAAGGGCAATCTGGTGGATCCCACAAAAGCGAGTCCAGATAGGATGTAGATCGTCGTTCATCGTCCTTTCCTTTTTCCATCCTCCTGCATACAGTACTCAATGCCTTCGGTCTAACTTAATGTGAAATCGATCGCGTTTCGGAAAACTTGATCATGCGCAGCCATTAAAAGGCGGCGAGTAACTCAGTGAGCCGACTGGATACAAGCAACCGCTTGCGTTCATGTCGGCTTTTTCGTTTTGTCACGTTTATGTTCTTCACTGCAAGGGGTAATGGTTATGTTTCGGACCATGTTCACAATCGGTTCACTAACCGCGGTCATGCTGATCACAGGTGGTACTGCTCAAGCCCAATTCGGTACTGTCCAGATTGGCTTCGGTGGTTACAGCCCTGGGTACCAGGTTCGTAGCTTTGGCTACTCAAACGGCTATGGCAACTATGGCAACAACTTCGGCAACGGCGGTTACTATGGAAATGGTTATGGATACAGTAACGGCTACGGCCTAAACAATGGCTACGGCCTGAACAATGGCTATGGCTATGGTTTCAACAATGGATTCAATCGCTTTCCCACGTACTCGAACTTTGGTTATCAAGCTCCTCGTTACTATGCGAGACCTTCGACGATTTACCCCAATCGCGGTTGGTCGCAACGTAGATTCCGTTAGGCGTATATCCAACGCAAATTTTGAACCTGTTTCTCTACCATGACTCGTCCCCTCACCCCCATCCCCCTCTCCCCAATTATTTGTTCATTTTGATTGTAAAGTTAAGCGAAGATCTGAAAGACAAACGAATCAAAATGAACAAATAATTGGGGAGAGGAGGAGCCCACTTCCCTTTGGAACTTCGAACAATGCAACTTCAAAAAAACGCGGCCTCTACGCGACATGATTGCCTGGTTTTTTCTTAAGTGGTTGAATCCGCCACGCTATTTCAAGCACACTCGCGATAGTTCCTATCTTCTGGCTCGCGTAAAAATGGAGTAGTGCAATTGCAGCAAGAGTTCGATTGAACTCGACATCTTAATTTTGATTGGAGAGAGAACGATGAATAAATCCAACGAGCAATTGAAACAAGCCGTATTGGATGAGCTTGCTTGGGAACCGACTCTCAAGTCGAGCGACATCGAAGTCTTCTCTCACAATGGTACGATCACGTTGCGGGGCACTGTCAGGTATTATGCAGAAAAGTTTACGGCAGAGAGAGCGGTCCAACGTGTTGAAGGCGTCAAGGCAATTGCAGAAAACCTGCAAGTCAATCCTTCAGGTGTCCAAAAGTTAACCGATACCGAGATCGCAGAATCCGTCGTCTCTTCGCTTAAGTGGCATGTCTGGGTGCCATCCGACATCTTTGCAACCGTTGAGGATGGTTGGGTGACGCTCACCGGGTCGGTTCACTGGGGATTCCAGCGTCAATCCGCTGAAGATTCTATTCGTCATCTCATTGGCGTTAAAGGAATTACGAACAGTATTACTCTGATTCCAGAGGTCGAGGCCCAAGAGGTCAGTAAGTCAATTGCGGATTCTCTCAATCGTAATTCGGAGATCGACGCTTCACGTATCCAGGTTACATCTGACGGTGGCAAAGTGACCTTAGGTGGTTCAGTGCATTCCTGGGACGAGCGACGTGAGGCCTTCACAGTTGCCTGGAATGCACCGGGTGTAACTTACGTCCAGAACAACATTGCCGTCGCAATCGATGCGTAGAGATAATCCATCCTTCTTACCTTGAAAAGAAAAATCTGATGTTAGGAACAATTTTAGTCGTGATTTTGATTCTGATGCTCTTGGGAGCTGCTCCGAATTGGAACCATAGCCGTAACTGGGGATATCTTCCAAGCGGTGGTCTTGGTTTGATTCTGTTAATCGTAATCGTCCTGTTACTCTTGGGGCGGATATAAACGAACCATCTGCTCGTTCCGTATCAACTCCGGAGAGAACAAAATTATGGGCAGCTCCCTACTCGCTCGGCCCAACATCCTTCAATCGTCGGGGATAAAGACTCAGGGCGAGATGGAGGCGGCTGTCTGTGACGGAATGTCGCGGTTCCATTTGGAATATATGGGCAAAGGCCCTAAAGATATTCTCGCCCACCTTCTTGGCAATCTGCTTGTCATTCGTTTGCGCGGCGTACTCACAGCAGCAGAGCAAAACTTGATGCTAACCCAAGACTCCGATCGAAGTCGAGACTTGCTCAAACAAGTGAGAACTCAATTGATCGAGCACGCCCGACCCAAACTCGACGCCCTTGTACATGGAATTACAGGCGTTCGTCCCTGCAGCTTGCATCACGATATCAGTACAAACACGGGTGAAGAAATCGTCGTGTTTACACTGGCTGATCAACCAGTTGTTCGTGAATGCAAGAGCCGACGCTAGTTTCATCTTTCCGCAATCAAGGTTCTAAACTGAATCATCGTAATGTCGAAGAGAGTCGCGATGACAACAGTCCTGAACTGTCGACTTTTATCCAACTGCAACGTCGTTAGTGTCTCTAGCGACTACTTAAACCAATCTCACTCGCGGCGAAAGATTCGATCCATCAGCCTGTGGTGGAATTCACCAGTTTTTTTCGAGAGATATCGCGATACTTTTGGCGATTCAAAAAGAGACAATGGGACTGTTATAAATCACAAACTGTCAAAGGATGATTCGGGATAATCACAGATGGCAATTTACAATTCGGAAGATGTTGCAATTGAGACAGAGGCAAAAGTCGCTTCGATGGGACCAGAAACCTTCTTTGAAAATGAGGTTCAGGTTGCCGAGAATGGCGAGGTGGCTTTGCAGAAACTGAACTCATACAAACCGGACATCCTTTTCTCTGATATCACGATGCCTGTGATGAGTGGCCACGAATTAGCGCGTCGGATTCGCGATCAACCTGGCTTGGATGATGTTTGTTTAGTGGCATTGACCGGTTACGGTCAGTCATCAGATCGAGAGAAAGCCTTCGAGGCAGGCTTTGATCGTCACCTAACCAAACCGGTTGATTTTCAGAAACTGAGGGAACTGTTTAATGAGTTGAACAGTGACGGTCGCGACAAATCCGATGCAGTCGTTTTGCCCACTGGCGGATTTCACTAGCTGGAATTCGAATTTCTCTCGATATGTCGGGTGGGGTTTGCCGGATTAGACTTGACCGTGTCACAACGATTACACGGATCTCCGAAAGCAACATTTCGGTTTCGAGTTGGCCCCGTTACCGAAAAGCTTAGTATTACCCATCGGTGAAAAGCACTTAGGCCAAGTTAGCGAAACACATCAAAGTTTCGCAATAACCACCATAGGATTACAAAAATCAGAATGGTAGAAAAGCATCCACCACCCCACTTCCAAGCTCCCGCTCCCGCCACGGCGCCGCGCAGTAATTTACTCAATTGAATTCACCTTTTTTAATACGTTTACGTCCGGCTTCATTCGTTGCGTTCACTCAACTCGCATTGCGCGGCTTGGAACTGTTTTCAACAAATTGACGAATCGAAGCCCCTGTGGTCTCTGGTATATCGGACAGCAATTCTTGGGCCAGTTCCTGCTGACTAGGATGCGGCACACTTCCTCTATAGTCACGCCCCTCCTACCGCTACGTCCTCATTCGGAGTGCGTTGAGCATATATGACATCCAATAAATTCACGATGCGCATTGAGCCCACAATCGCGCGAATGGATTCTTGGGCGCGCTGCTTCATATAAAAGGAACTCACCTGACCGCGCATGATGAGTTCCCCATGCTTAAAATCGCAAGAGAGTTTCCTTAGTTCGAAGTATTGGCTTGATCTCAATCGATTTTGTGCGCTCTTGATTACTTCGAGAGAATGATCGGCAATCGGTTGCTCCATTCTGCGAGGAACAGAAATGGTTCGCACATATCCAGCGTTGTCGACACGCTCAACCGTCATCGCTTGATTCATGTTGTTGGTTCCTCTCATTTATAGCGAATCGTTTCAGCCCTGAAAAATATCGTTAGGTCAATTGTTACGATCCACTTGCCCAATCCAATCGAAAGCTAAGCCATTCAGTTCATGGCGGATTCCACCATACTGCCAACAGCTCGCTGTTGCGGAGCTATTTCCCATACGCAAGTTATTTCTTTGGTATACAATGATGGTCTAAATCGCACCTACCACTTGATGAAATGACGAGCGAAATGTCAAAGCGTCAACAAAAGAACGACGCGGCATTGACGGAGCTCGAGTCAGGTCACGCAGACGAAATCGCTTCTAAAATCCCTGAGTCTGAGACTGGGGCTGAGGTAGGTTCTCGATCATCCTCCAGTTTCCCAGTCGTCGGCATTGTTGCGTCTGCTGGCGGCCTGGAGGCATTCAAAAAGTTCTTTTCGGCGATGCCAATTGACTGCGGCATGGCTTTTGTCTTGGTACCGCACCTTGACGCCAAGCGAAAGAGTTCGATGGTCGAGTTGCTTTCCAGGCAAACTGAGATGCCGGTCGTCGAAGCTGCTGACGGTATGCAGGTTGAATTGAACGCCGTCTATATCATTCCCCATAACCGTTGCCTTAGTTTATATCAAGGCATCCTAAGGCTAGGCGATTTGCCTGAGCCCGTTGGCGGACAAACAGCAATCGATTTCTTCTTGAGGTCATTGGCTGAAGATCAACAAGAACGAGCTATCGGTATTGTTTTCTCTGGAACGGGAAGCCATGGCACACTTGGGATTCGTGAGATCAAACGCTGTGGTGGCATGGCCATGGTCCAGAGCCCTGAGTCAGCTGAATTTGATCAAATGCCGCGCAGTGCGATAGAGACAGGATTGGTCGATTTCGTGCTTTCGCCGGAATCGATGCCTGAAACCTTGCTCAAGTATGTAAAGCATCCATACGTTAGCCAACCTCATTCCTGTTTGCTGACTGCATCCAGCGCAAAAGAGCAGTTGAAACTTGTCTTGGATCTCCTCCGCTCGCAAACCAAATATGATTTCCGAAGTTACCGAACCAGCATGATCATGCGTCGGATTGAAAGACGCATGGGCATTGCCCAGCTGGATGACTTTGGTATGTACATCGAACTGCTTCAAAGCCATCCAAATGAAGTAGACACTTTGTGCAAAGATTTCTTGATCGGGGTGACCGCTTTTTTCCGTGAACCGGAAGCCTTCGCGGTCCTTGAAAAAGAATGGTTTCCCGTGCTAACCGCCAATCGCTTTGAAGAGCGTCCAGTGCGTGTTTGGGTACCAAGTTGCGCAACGGGTGAAGAGGCTTACTCGATCGCGATCTTGTTGTTTGAAGCCTTCGCACGTGCCGGTCAGTCTGCCAATATTCAAATTTTTGCCAGCGATATCAACCAGCATTCCATCAATATCGCACGACGTGGCATTTATCCAACCAGCATCGCAGCGGATCTCTCCTCGGATCGTCTTAAAAAGTTCTTCGTTAAAGTCGACGAACTCCACTACCAAGTAAGTAAACCTCTACGTGATGCAATCGTATTTTCAAAGCAAAACGTAATCAGCGATGCGCCCTTCTCAAAACTGGACCTCATCTCCTGCCGGAACTTGCTGATCTATCTGGAACCGGATATTCAACAAAAATTGATCGCTTTGTTTCACTATGCGCTGGTTGAAAATGGTCATTTGCTACTTGGACCGGCTGAAGCCATTGGCCGTGCCACCGACCTTTTCGAAGTCGTGTCAAAGCAATGGCGAGTGTATCGCCGTGTCGGTCCTGTTAATACTCCGATCATCGATCTCCCGGTTAAGAGGGTTAGTGACCGTCTGGATATCAAGTTGCTTCGCAACCATTCGTCTGTGCCGCGAAAAACCTTCAAGGAACTCACCGAAAACACACTTCGAGATTACACGCCAGCGGCTGTTCTTATCAATCGCCGCTACGAAGTGCTGTACGTGTCCGGCTCAATGGTTGATTTTTGGAGTTTCCCACCGGTGAGCTTTCCAATGATTTACTCTCCATGGCTCGCGCGGGACTGCGAACGCGATTGCGAGCGGCATGTCAAAAGGCCATCAGCCAACGTGTTTTGGTCGTTGACAATGAGGCCCGTGTGCAGAGGAACGGCCTGTACGTTCCCTGTACAATCACCGCCCGTCCTCTAACCGATGCCAACGGTACGGACGAACTCGCACTAGTGATGCTGCAAGACCGCATCGACGAGCCGCAATCGAAGCCGATCCCTATGGTCTCAGCTTCGATTGATGACGGTATTGATAGTCCGGCCCTGATCCAATTGCTTGAGTATGAACTGAAATCGACTCGAGAAGAACTGCAAAACACGATCGAGGAAATGGAAAGTGCCAATGAGGAACTCCAGTCTTCGAATGAGGAGTTAGAATCTTCGAAGGAAGAACTACAGTCACTGAATGAAGAGCTGAGCACAGTGAATTGCCAGCTTTCAGAAAAAGTCAGTGAGCTGGACAAATCGAACAGTGAAATCAGCAACATGATGGCAAGCACTGAGATTGCCACGCTATTTCTCGACAGTCAATTGCGCATCAAAAGGTTTACGCATCCAACAGTGGCCCTGTTCAATTTGTTACCAACCGATGAAGGTCGCGACATTCGCGATTTTGCATCACGAGTAACCGACAATAATTTGCTAGAAGAGTGCCACAAGGTACTGCAAAGTCAGCAGACATTAGATGCAGAGATCTTAACCGAGGATTCTCGCTGCTTCTTGAGAAGGATCATGCCCTTTCGCACTCCCGATCAAGTGGCTGACGGCGTGGTTGTCACCTTTATTGACTTGACGGCTCGCAATCGAGCAGAAGAGGCTTTGCGTCGAAGTGAGGAACGCATTCGCACAATCCTTCGCACAGCTTCCGATGCGATCATCACGATTGATAACAATGGCATTATCGACAGCGTCAACCATTCGACCGAACTGATCTTTGGATATACCAGTACCGAATTGGTCGGTCGCAATGTTAGCATCTTGATGCCCGAGCCATTCAATAGTGAACATGATGGCTACATCCAGCGCTACCTTACAACGAATGAAGCATACATTATTGGAATCGGACGGGAAGTGGTCTGCAGGCGAAAGGATGGCACGAACTTTCCCGCTGACCTGGCCGTCAGTCAAGTTGACCATCTCGGGCTCTTCACCGGCATCATACGCGATATTTCTAGTCGCAAGCAAATGCAGCGGCACATACTTGAAATCGCGGCTGATGAACAACGACGTCTTGGCATCGAATTACATGATGGTACACAACAGGAACTGACGGGGCTTTCGCTGTATGCCAATGCGCTGCAAGAAACGATCCAGAGCGCAACGCAGAAGGATTCCGAGGGCACAACATATTGGCGCTTCGAACCTGCGGAATACGAGCGTCTGAAACAAACCGCCGAACTGCTAACGAAGAGAATCTTCGAAACCAATGAACATGTCCGAAATCTGGCTCACGGGATCATGCCTGTCCAGATCGATGCCGAAGGATTGCGTTCTGCTTTGAGCGAATTGGCTGACTCAGTCAATACCAATGAGGAAATCAGTTGTAGCTTTGAATGCAAGGGTAAGGTCAACTTTTCCAATGCCACCACTGCTACGCATCTCTATCGCATTGCTCAGGAAGCGGTTAACAACGCATTGCGACATGGTGGTGCTGACCGGATCGCGATTTTCCTGTTACTTGAGGGCGACCGAATTGTACTGGAAGTAAGCGATAATGGCGTTGGCTTTGCAAGTGAATCTGCTCTGGATAATGGACAGTCGAATAATGGAATGGGAATGCGAACGATGGAGTATCGCGCAAGTTTAATCGGTGGTCGGTTCCAGGTCCTACAAGGTCCCGAAGGCGGTACCTTGGTTCGGTGTGACGTCTTAAGAGTAGGGAGTTTGTGATGGCTAAATTACTTGCGCCAACGAAGATTTTGATTGTGGACGATCATTCGATGGTCCGTGAAGGACTGCGACTACGGATTTCTGCTTACTCCGATCTCGAGGTTTGCGGCGAGGCGACGACCGAAGACGAAGCTATGGCGATGATCAAGCAAACCATTCCTAACTTGGTGATCGTCGACATCTCGCTCAAGAGCGGACATGGTATCGAATTGATCAAACGGATTAAAACCAGTCACCCAAGTATCAAGATGCTTGTGTCTTCGGGTTTTCAAGAGTCGCTGTATGCAGAACGAGCGTTACGTGCGGGTGCCTTAGGCTATCTGAACAAACAGGATTCTGGCGAGAAGGTTATCGATGCCATCCGAACCGTTCTCCGCGGTGAACGTTATGTTAGCCCAGAAATCACGCAACGGTTGGTATCGCATGCACTAGGAAATCGCGACGTATCTAAAGAGCCGATGGATCTTCTAACCGATCGCGAATTGGAGATCTTTCGAATGATCGGTAAAGGCCAAACGAGCGGAGCGATTGCTAACGACTTGCTACTGAGCAGCCACACAATTGACACTCATCGCGAGAACATCAAGCGAAAATTAGGACTGAAAAACGCCGCTGAACTGAATCGACAAGCCGTGCAGTTTTTGCTCGAAAATAGTTAATGTTGCCAGTTTTGGTTTTGTGTGCCGGGTGGCAAGGCCAGCGGCACATAGATCATTGTCGCGTAGCGACCAAATGATGGTAGCCCGGTTTTACTTGAGTTTTCCGGAAAACACTTGTCGACTTGTACGCCAACTCTTCTACCTTAGCACGAGTTGGCAAGGCCGTCGCTATTCGTAGTGCAACGCGGCAGCTAGTTTCAATCGAGCTGCCCGCTCGGCTGGCAATAGGGAAGCGATCAAGACGATGACTGCCCCCAGAACCAAACAGCCAAGCACTAACCCCAATCGCCACTGAAATACAACGTTGTGGCCGAGAATGCTGAGCGAAGAAAGACTGATCACATACGAAATGAAGATCCCCGCCAACGCGCCCGGCAACAATCCGATCGTGCCCAGAAGGATAGCTTGAGCTAGTACCATCCGGCGAACTTGCGATCGCGTCATTGCAACGACGCGTAACATACCGATCTCGCGAGTCTGCTCAAGAATGTTCATGGTCAACGTATTCACCAAACCCATGGCGGCGATCACGCATCCGAGGGCCAACAACATCCAAAGACTAGCTATGACACTGTTAACCATCCCATTGATGAACCCGACAACATCCGCATAGGATTGAAGGATGATGTGGTTGTCCTGGCAGATCTTTTGTAACTGCGATTCCACTTCCGCCAATCGATTGTCGTCTGCTTGAATGACGTAAGCATGAACACCGACAACGTTCAGCAACTGTTCGGCGATCTCGCGCTGCATGTAGATCGTCAGCCCACCAGCAATGTATTCATTGGTTGTAGCCACCACCTCCAATTGCTTGGTACCGAACTGCGTTTCAAGCGGAATGGAGTCACCTGGATGCAGTCCCAAACGCTGCGTGAGGACTGAACCTACAACTACCTTTCCCTCTTTCAACCCCGTCAGAGCAGATGGGAGATCACCCTCAACCAGATCGAAAAAATCGCTTGGTTGCCCAATGAAATCGCGGACGATGACTAAAACTGAGTTATCGCCTGATCGAGCATTCACGTAGCGAATGGGATCGATCGATTCGATTCCTTTCACCTGTTTCAATTGATCGGCGATTTCCGCAGGCATGTCAGCCGCCGCACCCGTCGCCAGATCGGGGTTAGCCGCACGAACGAAGAAGTCACCGATGATGGCTCGCGTATACCAGTCGCGAACATTTTTAACGTTATCGAGAATATTGCCAGCCATACCTGCACTGGTACTGATCGCGATAAACATGACTCCAATGGTCAAAGCGCTGCGACCGATGTGTCGCGTCAACTGACGTTGGGCAAGTTCGGCTTCAACGCCTAACCAAGGTCGCAACCAACTGGCCAATCGCGATGATACACCTTCCAGAATGGTAGGAACCAGAAGAATGGCCGATAACAACAGCACTACGACAGCGACAACATCACCGCCCAGTGGTAACCTGCCGGTCACCGCCAAGATCAATAACACCAGCCCAATGAGAAAAACGATGCTACTAAGTGGATGGGTGATCGCAATCACATCTTTATTGTGTGAAGTCTCTATCGCTCGCATCGCTTCGAGAGGTTCCACGGAACTGGCGCGGCGAGCTGGGAGGATCGATCCGATGATTGAAACCAAAATACCGACACCGACTGCGGCCACAAACGGTAGCCAAGTCAAAGTTACCGACGGCAATGTCACTTGCAGTAATTGCTCAGTAACTCGAGTTAACAAAGTGGCGCCATAAATCCCAAGTGCACATCCGGCGGCAGAAGCCAAGATGCTGATGACTAGTGCCTCGCGCAAAATCATCCATCCAACTTGCCTTCGAGTTGCCCCAATCGCACGCAGGATCCCCAATTGCTTTCGTCGTTCACCTACGGCCATTTGGAACGTGTTGTAGATGATGAATGTGGAAATCAAAAGCGCAAAAGCGATGGACATTCGCAATCCATTTTCCGTGGCGAACATGGTTTCTTCGGCCATTTGGCTGCGCGATCGCGGCGTTTGAATCGTTACGCCCTCGGGCAGTGAAGCTTTCAATGATTCCTTAATGACGCTGGCGTCAGCATCGGGTTGGACGACCAATTGCACTTGATCGATTTGGTCTTTTGAACCAAGCGCACTTTCAGCCGTCTTTATCTCGATGTAAACGGCACTGCCAAGTGAAACGGCCGTACCGCCACGAGGTTTCACCAAGCCCACAACTTTAAATGCTCTTAACCCTCCTCGAGCCAGCAACTTGATTTCATCATTCACTTTAATGGTCAACGAATTGGCAAAACTAGCGTCCAGCAAAAGATCTTGCCTTTGTTTCAGTTGAGTACCCTCGACGACCTCATAGTCTCGAACGCGTTGATCAATGGCTGGGTCAATTCCCAGCACTTGGACTCGAATGCCTTTCGCTTTCGCACTCGGAAATAGCGTTGCGAATCGAGCAATAGAAGGCACGGCAACATCGACACCAGGGTTATCGCGAATTAAGGTCAACAGATTATTCGGAAAGCCCTGATCATTGTCGGAGATCACTTCCAGGTCGGCTTTGCCAGATACCGCACGGAGAATATCTTTTTGAGCTTGGCGAGTTGTAGCTATCGAGAGCAGAACGGCGACAACGGCGCCGACACCGATGGTGATGCTAAGAAAAGTTAGCGATGCTCGAGTCGGTCGCGAGCGGACCTCACGCAAACTGAATCGCCCCAACATGCCTTGAACCTTCGATTAACTGCTGCGAGTGCCGCGGATGGGAATCGTATTGCGCACTTCCGTGGTACCCTGAGAGTCATGCATCGGTCCGTCGTACTCAATCTCACCATCGCGTATTCGAATCATTCGACCAGCAATTGCCGCGACTCCCGAATCGTGCGTGACCATTACAATCGTTTGGTTGCGCTGGGCAACTAGCTCAGTCAACAACTCCGAAATCCGGCCAGCTTGGCGTGAGTCCAAATTGCCAGTCGGTTCATCGGCCAGTAACAATGCTGGCTGAATGGCCAAGGCTCGAGCGATCGCAACCCGCTGCTGTTCGCCGCCCGAAAGCTGCGATGGCAAGTGCTTGGCGCGATGCACCATTTCTACCAGCGCAAGAGCCTCATGTGCCGCCGCCACTGCCGCACGACGAGGCTTGCCGTCTAATTCCAACGGTAGCGAGACATTTTCTTCGGCGGTTAAATTTGGCAACAGATTGAAGGCTTGAAACACAAATCCCATTCGTCTTCGACGCAGCTTCGTTCGATCGTCATCGGAAAGCAACGCAATATCGCTGCCTTCGAACAATACTTGCCCACTGGTCGGAGTTTCGACGCCACCGAAAATCGTGAGAAGGGTGCTTTTGCCCGAACCTGACGGTCCCATGATCGCAACGAATTCACCAGCAGATATGCTGGTTGATACGTCACGAAGTGCATGAACGGCAGCTTCTCCACTGCCGTAACTTTTCGAGACGTTGCGAGTTTCTAGGATTTGCATGGAACCGCGATGTGATTGGTGTGAAAAGTCACAGCTTAGCAGTCAAAGCCGAGAGCAGCGAGCCCTAAGTGTAGACTGACACCTAGAAGCCGTCCGTATGGGGGGGTGACACTCTGCGTGGATTGCTCATGTGTTAGCGTCCGCATGTCATATATCCTAGCCGGTTGCTAACGCCTTCGGGACGTAACCCGATGCGTGAGCGAGGGACGAGAGTGATACGGTTCGCACCGTTTTCCATGGTGCACCATTTCCGCGATACTTGCCGACAAAAGGTATGTATACGTATAATATGAAGGTGACGAGACTTTCAACTTGAGCCTCCGATCGGCCTATTTTTCCTTTGTCAGACAAAAGGTAGGCAAAATAGGTCAAATGCTCTACTTTTCTCGTGTTCCATTTGTAAAATTTATTTCAACCCGCCGGGGCCAAGTATTCGATACAATCCTTGCAACCCGCAAACTCTTCCAACTCCCACAATGCAGTTACAGGCTTTTTTGAATGTCTATGGACACTCCTGAGGCGGCGCCCGCCAAGCAAGTTCAAGTTGTCAGTGGAATCACAGTTCGATTGGTCGGCGACTCGGGTGACGGCATGCAATTGCTGGGCACTCAATTAACCAACACGTCAGCTCTCTCGGGCAACGACGTTGCGACTTTTCCAGATTTTCCGGCTGAAATTCGCGCTCCGCGTGGTACGCGAGCTGGCGTGAGCGGATTCCAAGTTCAATTCGCTTCGCACGAAGTCCACACACCAGGCGATACGCTGGATGCTTTGATTGCGATGAATCCGGCGGCATTGGTAACGAATATTGCCGACCTTCGTAAAGGCGGTCTGCTGATCGTTAACGAAGATAGCTTTGAAGATAAAGACCTCAAGCTAGCGAATCTAACCACCAATCCACTCGATGAGCCGATGGTAGAGAACTACCGACTGGCCAAAATCCCAATGACGAAATTGACGCGCGAAGCGGTTCAGTCGTTGGGCCTGAGTGTGAAAGAGTCTGACCGATGCCGCAACTTTTTTGCGATGGGTCTGGTCTATTGGCTTTATGGTCGCGATATGGAAGCGACGTTGCGATTCATTCGTACCAAGTTCTCCAAGTCACAAGAAATTCAGGAAGCCAACGAACGAGCTTTGCGCGCTGGTTGGGCCTTTGGTGAGACAACAGAATTGCTTGGTATTTCATACCAAGTTGAATCGGCTGAATTGCCACCGGGCAAATACCGCAACATCATGGGCAACCAGGCTTTAGCTTGGGGCCTGATGGCGGCTGCAAAGCTAAGCGGCAAAGAGCTGTTTTACGGTTCATATCCGATCACGCCTGCAAGCGATATCTTGCATGAACTTTGCCGCTACAAGAACTTTGGCGTTTGCACCGTTCAAGCAGAAGATGAAATAGCGGCCGTATGCGCGGCAATCGGCGCAGCATATGGTGGAGCGATGGCCGTTACGACAAGTAGCGGACCTGGCATCGCGTTGAAAGCCGAAGCGATGGGTTTGGCAGTGATGATCGAATTGCCATTGATCGTTATCGACGTCCAGCGTGGTGGTCCAAGTACCGGCCTACCAACCAAGACCGAGCAAGCCGACCTGCTGCAATTGTTGCATGGTCGCAATGGTGAAGCACCTGTTCCCATTTTGGCTGCCCGAAGTCCTGGTGATTGCTTTGATACTGCGGTTGAAGCATGGCGGATTGCAACCCAATTCATGGTGCCAGTCGTGATCCTTTCCGATGGATATATCGCCAACGGTGCGGAGCCTTGGTTGATTCCAGAGATGAGCAAGTTAGAACCGATTACGGTTACGCATCCTACCGGCCCGTCCAATGGCAATGGTAAATTCCTGCCTTACGCTCGTAACGACAAACTAGCACGCCCTTGGGCTCTACCCGGAACACCGGGACTGATGCATCGTGTTGGTGGGTTGGAAAAACAAGACGGAACAGGCAATGTCAGCTACGATGCCGACAATCATCAGAAGATGATCAACATTCGGGCTCAAAAAGTGGCGAACGTTGCCAAAGTGATTCCACCACAAACCGTTTTTGGCCCGCAGTCCGGCGAACTGTTGGTGCTATCGTGGGGTGGAACCTATGGCGCGTGTCATACGGCTGTTGACGAATCGATCAAGGCTGGTCGAAGCGTTGCTCATTGCCATTTGCGCCACATGAATCCTTTTCCATCGAACTTAGGCGACATCATCTCCAAGTACGAAAAAGTACTGATACCCGAACTCAACCTTGGACAACTTCGATCCCTGATCCGAGCCAAATACCTGGTCGACGCAGTTGGATTCAACAAGGTCAAAGGCAAGCCGTTCTACGTGGGTGAATTGGTTGAACAGATCCATTCGATGACATCCGTTAAGTCCAATGGCCGCGTAGCCAAGTTGGAAACAGCCAAGTAGCCAACCGTTTCTGCCTTACGATACGAGTGTGCTTTACTGCGACACTCCTTTATCTACCCGAACAATCTTCAAACCCATCAAATAAAACGCGAACGAACCGATGAGTACTGACCTGCCAGTTCTGACAGCCAATGATTTTGCAAGTGACCAAGATATTCGTTGGTGCCCTGGATGCGGCGACTATTCCATTTTGGCTCAGATGAAAAAGATGCTTCCCGAGTTGGGATTGCCACCTGAGCAGATCGTTTTCGTCTCGGGCATCGGTTGCTCGAGTCGTTTTCCCTACTACATGAACACCTACGGAATGCACAGCATTCACGGGCGAGCACCAGCCGTCGCGACAGGCCTTCGAGTCGCGCGTCCCGAACTAAAGGTGTTCGTCATCACCGGTGACGGAGACTCGTTGAGCATTGGTGGCAACCATTTTATTCACTTGATTCGACGCAATGTGAATGTAACTCTGGTTCTATTCAACAATCGCATTTACGGATTGACAAAAGGCCAATACTCGCCGACCAGTCCAACGGGTCAAATCACCAAGAGTACGCCGATGGGCGCGGTGGACCATCCATTGAATCCAATCTCGGTTGCCTTGGGCGCTGAAGCGACATTCATCGCACGATCTGTGGATACCCAAATCAAGCATCTGACGGCAACACTTCAACGTGCTGCCGAACATCGTGGAACAGCGGTGGTCGAAGTTTATCAAAACTGCAACGTATTCAACGATGGGGCATGGAGCTATGCCCAAGACAAAGCCACTCGTGAAGACACGACATTAGAGCTGGAACATGGCAAGCCGATGATTTTTGGTAAGAATCGCGACAAAGGCATCCGACTGAACGGACTTCGTCCTGAGATCGTCGACCTATCGTCGGGTATCTCTCAAGATGACCTGCTGTTCCATGACGAGAAAGCCGACTCGACATTGGTACACCTGCTCGCCAAAATGCGTCGACCAGAATTCCCTGAGCCGATTGGGGTGATGCGATGCGTCGATGCCCCCATATTTGAAGATCAAGTTCGAGCTCAGATTACCCAAGCCGTATCCGCTCGCGGCCCTGGCGACTTGGACAAGCTCTTCAACAGCGGCGATACTTGGCAAGTCGGCTAACGCTTTGTTCGGGTTAAAGATTTAGCGAAGTGGGGAGACAGCTACCTGGTATTTCTGTGTTTGAACCGCAGGCGCTAGCCGCAGTTTTCCGAAGGAGTGGCAACTGTTGCACCGAGGTTCATTCTTAAGCCGTGAATAATCACTCCGCATTTGCAGCCCAAGCACGATCCACGAGGCATTTTTCAGTTGGGTTTTGCTTGGCTCGAATATGATTCGTCGGCAGGATCTTGCGCCGCTCCAAACTGCGCCTTGTCAGTACCCAGGTTCGTAAACTTACCTACTTCGGTTCACTGGCCTTGCCAGTGGCACACAAAACCAAAATAGCGCAACATCAAAACGCGCCTGCGGTTCAAATATTGGGCAATAATCGATGCCTCACATCTTGATTGTGGACGACGAGCCGTCGATCTGTTGGAGCTTAAAAAAACTCTTGCAGTCGGAAGGTCACAGTGTTGATACCGCATCGTCGGCTGAGTCAGGTCTGAGTCTGGCTAGAAAGCAGGCTCCCGATACGATCGTGTTGGACGTACGTATGCCTGGCATCAGTGGCTTGGAGGCGATCCCCAAGTTTCAGGAATTGCTAGGTGACATTCCGATCGTGCTGATCACTGCCTTTGGTGATTTGCCCACCGCCGTCGAAGCCTACCAAAAGCGCGTTACCGAATATCTCACCAAACCCTTCGACCTTGAGCGAGCGTCCGAAGTCATCAAGGGTGCCCTGGGATCTGGCAAGCAGCATGCAAGTCAATCACTAACGCGCAGTCAGGGGCAGGTAACTTTCGACCACGAGTTGGTGGGGCAATCGCCAGCCATGCAAGAGGTCTTTAAGAAGATTGCGCTCGCGGCTAGTAGTGAGGTACCTGTTCTGATAACCGGTGAAAGCGGGACTGGTAAGGAGCTAGCTGCGGCAGCCATTCATATGAATTCTGCGCGAAAGGATCGGCCATACATACCCATCGCGTTGCCCGCCCTGAACCCAACGTTGATCGAAAGTGAGCTTTTTGGTCACGTTAAAGGCGCGTTTACAGGTGCCAATGACAACCGCGAGGGACTTTTTGCGTTGGCATCTGGCGGATCGATATTGCTGGACGAGATCGGCGATTTACCCTTCGCCCAGCAAGTCAAATTGCTAAGAGTGCTCGAGCAGGGACATTTTACAGCCGTCGGCGATGTGCGACCACGAAAGTGCGATGTGCGCATCATCGCTGCAACCCATCAAGAGTTGCCGGCCCTAATTGCAAAGGACAGTTTTCGCCGCGATCTTTATTATCGATTGGCTGTGTTCGAAGTCTCAATACCACCGTTACGCGAGCGACGCGAAGACATACCAATACTATGCTCACACCTTCTTTCACGCATGGGATACAAGGATGTGAGCGATGCCGTCTCGTCCGAGGCCAATGAAGAACTGCTTAGACGTCGGTGGGTGGGCAACGTTCGCGAACTTAGGAACACATTAGAGCACGCTGCCTTGATGGCCCGAGGTAATCAAATCCTCTTGCACCACCTGCCGCCGCCGCAAGCGATGTTGGCAAAGGATCATGGCACATCTACCGACCTTGGTAGTTTGGTTGAGGCGTGGGTACAGTCCGAGTTAGCGCAGCCCACATCAAACGATCCTGGAATTTTGGATCGATTCCTAAGCGTCGTCGAACCAATCCTCATTCGTGAATGCTTGGAGGCCACAAAGGGCAATAGAGCCAACGCAGCCCAACTATTGGGTATGCACCGAGCGACTCTTCGCGAAAAACTACGACGCTACGGCGTCAGTGATGAATAGTCGGTCCTTGCAGGCTGCTGATTAATTGCTTGTTTTTGGGTTATTTTCTAAGCGTTGCCGTACGCGTACGTCGATCGGGTTACGCACTGCGACGTTTTTGAATCGCAGCCCTCGGGTTGCCGTGGGTCGCTTCTGCCGGAAGCGACTAGGTTATACCAACAATCGTTCCCGATCCAAAAGATTCTCCAGACCATTAAGTCTTCGCACTTCGACGTCGCCTTATGGTTCGACGATGACCAGTCGACCAACGAGTCGCATCCGGCAGATGCGACCCACCGAAACACCCAGCGTTAGCGTTACGCATTCATCGCTTAGTGCACTTGGCACGTAGAAGAGCTGCCATCGTTTGCAGCTCTTCCAGTTTCTTGCTCTCCAACTCCGGTTTTGCCGAAATAGGCTCGTTTAGGATCTCCTGCAAAGTTTGGATCAGCTTGATCTCGCCTTCGATCTTGCCTTCAATCTTGCCTTCCGTTTTGCCTTTTGCCTCGCCATCGCGGAACGAAGCGTTTAAGGCCCACTGCTGATCTCGAATAGCTTTCTCGCGTGCGTCGTACATCTTCTTGTCATCAGTGATTTTAGCGATCCGAACGATGGTTTGGGTTGCCAACTGTATTTCCTGCTGGGGGAACAACCCAAGATCGATAGCTTCTTGTCGTCGTGAAAGTCTTGCAAGTTTTACGGGTTAACGATGGTCATGTCGACAATTGGCGTCTGCAGCTTGAGGATTGCGTTGAGCAGACTGATCAACGTGGCAGTGTTTTCCGGCCGAATGAGCAACGGAGAATCACGCCAAAATTGCCAACCATCATTGGATGCGCGCACTGGACCACAATTTAATGGGAAAATGCGCTCGGGTAAAAGAGGCACAGCCAAATGACGAATATGTAAAGCATCGTAACGACAACCAGCGCGACCAGAAAAAAAGCAATCGACCAGACAATTAATCCGCGTAAAAGCCCGCGTGACGCCGTTTCTTGCGTACCAAGGGTTGCTGAAAAAACCGCCGCAGTGATGAAGCCAATTTGATAAGCGGAATCTACAAAGTAACTACAAGCACAGACTGAGTTCACGATGAAGGCATAAACGGCTAATTGCCAATTCGTTCGCAATCGGTCGAAAAATCCCGCAAAATACTGGGTTACATTGGCCAATTTATCTCCTCCCTAATTGAAGCGTGAAAGCACTTTCACTGGTGCCATGCGACTCGCTTCGCGCGGGCCGAAGCGTGGTACCAGCCCATGAACATTTGAGACAAATGTTCTACAATCGTCCTTACACTCGCCACGATCGGAGTTTCATGCAAAGCTTCGCAAGGTTTACCGGTCGTTTTCCTTACGTGAACTGATGACCGCAAGTCAGAAAATGAAATACTCACTGAAGTCGACATTGATTTTGATTGGAATGGTTGCTCTCACCCTCGCCCTGTTCAAACTATCCTCAAATCAGCTGTGTATCAAGAACGCAACTGACCACACAATTTCCGACCTTCGAGCAATTGTAGACGGCAAAGAATTGCATTTTCAACAGATCGAACCTGGACACTCAAAGACTGTGCAATTCTCAATACGTGACGATTCCAAAATCGACCTCCATTGGAGCGAGGGCGGCAAACAAAATCACGTAAATGGTTGCGGTTACGTCACCTTCCACGACTACGGCAACACTACGACGATCGTTCTCGAAAACGACTTGGACGGCGGCGCAGCGACTGTCCTGCGGTATGCACGTCCCCACGAAAAGTAAGCGTCAGTGGCCGAACAAGTCGCAGAGTACCGTTTACAAAGCACTGGTGCAGACTCCAACGCATTCTCCTCACCCCCCCGTCCCCCTCTCCTCCCATGTTTATCAGTTTTTGACCAAGGTGTTTTAAGTTTGATACTAAAACACTATGCAAGATTTCTCGAAAGTAGAACCACAAAACAAAAACTGATAAACATGGGAGGAGAGGGGGAGCCCGGCGGGCGGCGCGCTTTGTCAGTCAGACTCAACCCCAAAATCAAATCGTAACGAACCACGAGCTTGGTGGCGATATCATTCGGCATCGGGAGTTTGTTTGACCAAGAACGATTTCCACTTCGGCAGCCTTCATGAACGCATTAAGGTGTAACGCGTTAGACATTACACCGTCGTCTGTCACTTCGGCACACTGGCCTTGCCAGTGGCACACAAAAACAAAACAACCAGGTCTGGAATCTACTTTTCGACCTTCGCAAAGTCGCCGGCTACGGCCATCACCAGTCGCTTAGGATCGATGTACTTTCGAAGGGCTGCGTTGACTTTCTCGACAGTCAATTCTTCGATCGCTTTCTCAAACTTGTCGTGATATTCCATCGTCCGATTCGCGAAAATCGTACTGGCGATAACCCGGCATAGTTCTCCGTCGCTGGCGCGCGAGAGTTGTTCTGCTTGCAAGTAACCTTGTTTGGCAGCGGCTAACTCATCTTCGGTGATGCCATCGGTAAGCAATTTGTCGATCTCCTCCTTGATCGCCGCCATCAGCTTGTCCTTGTTTTCAGGATTGGTGATTGCGAATAGCGTCAAACGTGCTCTTTCATCAATCGGGTGTGCGCTCACTCCAGAGCCAACCCCGTAGGAAAGACCTTCTTTTTGGCGAATGCGATCTCCTAACCGTGATGAAAGCGCTCCACCGCCGAGAATGTAGTCGCCGATTAACAAGGCCGGATAATCGGGGTGGCTATCGCGCATCGCAATCTGCTCTCCCGCATAGAAGACCGCGTTGGCCTTGTCCGGCGTTTCAATCTTTTCAACTTTGCCAGCGATCGTTGTTACGGCTGGTTGAGCGACGCGTTCTTGCGGCACTTGAGTCGTCCAACCAGATAGGATGGTTTCGAAAGACTTTTGAACCATCTCCGAATCAAAGTCACCCACCACGGTCACTTCCCCGTTTTGGCCGCTCAAGAGTTTGCTGTGCAGTTCGCGTACTTGCTCGATCGTGACCGCTTTGAAGCGCTCGATGCGTTCTTCCAAGGTAGGTACGTAACGTATGTTATCTTTGTCGTATGGTGCGAGAGCTCGATTGACGGCCTGACCTGCCAATGCTTGAGGCTCAGTGATGCGTGACTCGGTCGCCGTGATCGCTTGCCGACGCAGCACTTCTAGTTCCTCCCCATCGAATCGCGGCTGTCGAAGAATCTCGCCAACTAATGGCAACAACTCGTCCAGGTACTCACGCTTCGTCTCAATGGAAACCGTCAACAGTCCATTGCCGCCGGTCGTCATATCGACCTGGGCACGCAATTCGTCCAACTTGTCTTGCAACTGTTCATGCGTCAGATTCTTGGTGCCCCGCATCATCAAGCTGGGCATGAATTCGGCCGCAGTGATGTACGGCAATAGAGCTTTCTCGTTTCCATAACGAAGATTCAAGATGATGTTAACCATCTGACCACGCGTTTTCTTTGACAAAAATGCGGTCTTTACGCCAGTGCTCAATTTTCCGCGAACCGTTCGTTTTTCGATTTCAATGGGATCGGGATCAAATTGCTCGCCTTTTTGCATTTCGTCGCGGCCTTTGTAATCAGCCAGCAATTGGCTTAAGTCCGGACGCGAAGGCACTTCAATGCGTTCGCTCTTCTCGGTAGGAATGAATGTCCCCATGGTGCGGTTGTTACGTACCAGGTACTTCACTGCGGCATTGGTACAATCTTCGGCCGTCGTAGATTCGATATGGTCGCGGAAAAGGAAATACAATCTCCAGTCGCCTTCGGCGGCCCATTCACTCAATTCAATGGCAATGTCCTTCGAGTCACTCGCTCGTAACTCACGATCCTTCAAGAACTGCGTCTTGGCTCGTTTCAATTCCTCTTCGGTGATTGGTGTCTTGCCAACTTCTTCCACGACCTTTAATAACGCATCTTGTGCTTGTTCTAACGATTTGTTTTTGGCCACTTGAGCACCAAACATGATCAACCCTGGATCGTGCAGCGCCATGGCATAAGAGGTCGTCGTGGTAGCCAACTCAGGCACAACTAAACCTCGATAAAGTCGACCGCTGGGTTCGGTGCCAAAAATGTAACCGAGCAACTCGATCGCTGCGAACTCTTTGTGGGCACCGCTGGGCACGTGGTATGCAGTCGTGATCAATTGAGTTGTGCCAACGCGGCGAAGAACCACCGATCGCTCGCCGTCCTGGGCGGGTTCGGTCGTGTAGGTTTTGTCTAATGGAGCCGCAGGCGGATTCAAAGCGCCAAAATAGGTCTCAACCAGTTTGATACATTTCTCAGGATCAAACTTACCAGAGATCACCAGCATCACGTTATCAGGTCGATAGAACTTGCGATAAAAGGCTTGCAGTCGGTCAATGGGCACACGTTCAATATCGCTTCGGTTACCGATCGTGGTGCGGCCGTAGTTATGCCACTCATATGCGACCGCTTGAACCCGCTGCATCAAAACGCGTTGAGGACTGTTCTCACCGCTTTCGAATTCGTTTCGAACGACCGTCATTTCCGAGACCAAATCTTCGCCTTTGACGTAACTATTCATCAGTCGGTCAGCTTCCAACGAAATGGCAAACTCCAGGCTTTCATTCGCTTGCTGCTCCGTCGCAGCAGGCAGGGTTTCGTAATAGTTGGTTCGATCTAGCCAAGTCGTTCCGTTGAAATCAGCCCCGCGGTTCTTCAGTTCTTCCGGAATCTTGGCATGGCTTGGGGTTCCCTTGAACAACATGTGTTCCAAGAGGTGAGCCATCCCTGCTTCGCCATACCCTTCATGACGCGATCCTACAAAAACGGTCATATTCACGGTCACTTGCGACTTGCTGTCGTCCGGAAATAGCAACAATTGCAACCCGTTGTCTAAACGAAACTCTGTAATCCCTTCAATCGAGGCAATCTGTTTAGCCATCTGGTCTTCCGCAATCGCAGTGGTTAGAAGTGTCTGAAAAGCAAGTATTCCGCAAAAAAACGTGAGATTCCATCGAGGTTGCAATTGGATCCGCACAACAAACTCCTATAAATTGGCCCCAGAATGATTCTGGAAATCTGCTCGGTTCGCAACCTATAATAGGGGACTGCGAGCGACAGTTGGTAGTTCTAATAAGATGATCGTTACGAGACGGTCATTGTAAGCAAAATTTAGTCGTGCGCTCAGTGGACCATCTACAAACGATAGGCGAAAGGCAAGATGCAGCTTAAGCTTGCTTGCAAAGAGTGCGGTAAACGCATGACGTTTCCGGTTTCATCTGCGGGAAAGCCATCCCAGTGCCCAGGGTGTCGTATTCGAGTGGACGTGCCAAAGGTCGTCAAAGCGATGCCCATTTTGCCAGGCCGCCCTACTACCAGTCCTTTGTTCGATGCCCATTCCTCTAGGCCACAAGCAAACGTCGGTCTGTTCGACTCCGGATCAACCGAGGAGATTTCCTACCAACCCGTAAGTGATTACAGTCGGACGCGCGGTCGAGGTGGCAACGGCGGATTGATTAAAGTCCTGCTGATACTCTTTGCAGCCTTAGTTGGCATGGGCTTTGTCGGATTTGTGGTCGTTGCAGCCATCTCGATTATGGGTGCCAGCAGTTTGTCCTCGATGTCACCGGACAAAGTGCCGGTCCCGGCGTTTCCTGATCTTGGAATCGAGCGTTTTGTGCCGAGGAGCAACATATCGTACTACTCTGTCGACCTGCGCACGCGTTTCGCTGAGGCAGGAGGAGCGATGCAGTTTCGCGTCTACATGCCCGTTGGCCAACACTCGACCGGCTCGTTGCCCTGTGTTTTGCTCGCTCCTGCCGGCACCAATTTGCTCCATGGCAATTCGCTTGGCGATGATCCTTATGACGACGAAGCCTTGCCCTATGCCAAAGCAGGGATGGTCGTGGTGCAGTATTCGTTAGATGGCGAAATGAATGTGAACCCCGAAACAACCAATGACCAAGCTTTTATGTTCAGTTTGAGCCGCTCCTATAAAAACTTCATCGATGCGAAAGCTGGCGTCGTCAATGGCCGCAACGCGGTCGACCTTGTGCTTCAACGAATTCCACAAGTGGATCCCAATCGAATCTACAGTGCTGGGCACAGTTCCGCAGCTACTGTTTCATTATTGTTGGCCGCGCATGAACCCAGACTTGCCGGAAGCATCGCTTATGCGCCGATCACGGATCTGCAGCTTCGCTTGGCGGGCATCACCTCCGAACGAAGTGTTACAAGGTTGCTGCCTGGTTTGTCAGCTTACATCAAATCTGGTTCACCAATCAATCATATCGCCAAGTATCAAAAGCCGCTGTTCATCTTTCACTCGCGGGACGACAGCAACGAACCATTTGCGCACACGGAGAAATTTGTCAACGCGCTAACAAAGGCAAATGCCAAAGTCACCTTCGTCCCTGTATCGACGGGTGATCATTTTCAATCGATGATCGATCAAGGCATTCCTAAAGCGATTGATTGGATCAAGTCGAATCCACAATAGTTCGTGGGTCGCTTCTGCCGGAAGCGACATTGTTAAGCCCGATATCGTCCCTAACCAGCAACATTTTCCGGAGCATTGGACGTTACGCATTGACGCGGATGATCGCTGCTGATGACAAATCACTCGCCATTGTTGCATCCGGCAGATGCGACCCACGACAATGCTTAGAAATTCTCTTGAATTGTCAGACTGCGGTTAAGCAGTGCAGTAGCCTGAGCCAAACCCCGACCGGCGTTACAAAAGATTCGGACCCAAGGCTGTCCCTTGACCACAGTGTCACCCAAGCGAACCAGGAACTCCAAGCCTACAGAATGATCGATGGGATCACCTAGCTTGCTTCGTCCACCGCCCAATTCAATGACGGCCTGGCCAATCAACTGGCCATGTAGGCTCTCGATCTTTCCTGCTCGCGGACATTGCAGGACACTGGACGTTGCCAGTGGAACAAGGTCGACGAATTTGCCTGATTGACGCTCGACCATCTTCTGAAATCGATCCAGAGGTTCACCGCTATCAAGTTTGTTACTGAGCAACGTTAGTGCCTGGTCGTCCGATTGGGCGCGACCGGTTGCAATCAGCAAAGGTACGCACAGTTGTAAAGTCAATTCGCGAACGGATGCAGGTCCCTCACCACGAAGGATATCGAGTGATTCATTCACTTCACATCCATTACCAACCATGTTGCCCAATGGTTGGTTCATATCGCTCATGATGGAGAATGTTTTTTGCCCCATTTGTTGGCCGGTCTGTACCAACGAATCGGACAACTCTTTTGCCGCATCGTAGGTCTGCATAAATGCACCCGAACCGAATTTGACGTCCAACACCAAAGCGTCTAGGGACTCTGCTAGTTTCTTGCTCAAAATGCTGGCCGTAATTAAAGCGACCGAAGGCACGGTCCCAGTGACATCGCGTAACGCATACAACTTGCGATCGGCTGGCGTAATGTCCGGGGTGGTTCCAGTGATGACACAACCGATCGACCGCAATTGGTGATCGATTTCTGATTGATTCAAGTCGCACCGAAAGCCGTTGATCGCTTCCAATTTGTCCAGCGTACCTCCAGTGATACCCAAACCGCGACCGCTTAACATGGGGACGTCCAAATCAAAGCACGCCAGCAGTGGTGCAAGTATCAAGGACGTCTTGTCGCCCAGTCCCCCCGTGGAATGTTTGTCAACGCGTGGTCGATCGGTAGAACGATTCAAGCTGATACCGCTCTTCCACATGCACTGCGTCAGATCGGCGATTTCCTCTGAATCCATGCCTCGACAAAGGATGGCCATTGCCAAAGCGGACATTTGGTAATCAGGCACACTGCCATCCACAAAACCGTCTATAAAGAAAGCGATCTCTTCGCGGCTCAGTTTTTCATGATCGCGTTTTTTGGCTATAACGGACGATGCAAGCATGGAAGGACAAATCCCCAAGGCGTTGGATAAGGTAGGCTAAGCGACAATATTGTAGCTGATCAACTACTTTCCAAATCTTGCCTTCGAGCGTTGTTTGGCCACATCGTCAATTAAATCCGACATCCAAGCTAGCTCGTGATGTTCCGGTTGAGCGGTGAGATGCTCCTGCAACATTTCACCTTCTCCGGCAGCTGGTCGATTTTTCGTAAGGTACTCAATGGTTAACAATGCGTCGAGCGGCGATAGAAAACCGTCGCCATTTACATCCACAAATGTAGACTGTTGTGAGGGCGGGCGAGTCGCTGGTAATTCGCCGCGCAATGGCGTCGATAGCAAACTAATGATCCTCAATACGTCTAAGGCTGTCACCTGGCCATCATCATTTACATCAAATGCAAGATTCGGCTTAGGATTCTTCCACGGCCTGCTTGGGTCGTCTTCGATGATGGTCAAGGAAAGCTCAGGAGAATTGAAGCCTAGAGCTGTTGCTGCAATAGTGCTTGCAACGTTTCCAGAAAAGACCGAGTTGTCGATGGCACTAACCTTAAATTGGGCGGACGTTTGACCAGCGAGGATTGTCACCGTCGAAGGAAGATTGGCGATACCTGTTTTTTCGATTTTCAAATCAATGACCAGATCCGAAGTCGCTGGCGTATTGCGAGAGATCGTTATGTCAGCTGATCCACCCTTTTCCGACATCGATATCGAGATGGGGTTTAGCGTTAGTGTTGGACGTTCATCCTCAATTATCTTCGTAGTGATTGTACCCGGCAAGAAACCGTCTGCCTGGGCGCTAATCGATACACTTCGATCACCCATGGCAACCTTGTCGTCTTTGGCTCCTACCCTAAAGACGATACTCGATCTACCGGCAGGAATCTCGATCTCATTAGGCAAATCAAACTGATCGCTTGGATTAGCGACAATCTGTACTTTTAGCGCGGATTCAATCGGAGTGTTGCGAGTAATGGTGACGTCGGTAAAGTCACCTTCTGTAATCTCCGTTTTTTGAAACTGCAAAGTCAGTTCAGGCTTGATGCGGACAGTCAGGACACCACTTACAAACTGAAAACCGTAATTGGCCGCCCCAAGTGTTCCGACACTTGCAACAATTGGGAATGCCCCTGGTGCGGTTGGCGATGATACGGACAGTTCTGGAGCTCCAGTGATGGCGTCAGCCGACTCTCCCAACACAAAGCCATCAACGGTATAGGTAAGCACCGGAATCGGATCACCAAGCTGAATTTCTGCATTGTCTGCTTTGACCGTAAGCGTGGCCTTGGCTACATTCTGCACAAAAGATGACGATTGGTCGCTATAGACACCACTCGGATCACTGAACAAGGCCACGATTTCATGTGAACCAGCTGCCAAACCGGATGCAGTCAGCATTGCGATGCCGGCCTGAAGCGAGATAGGTTCACCAAAGTTTTCGCCATCAATCTGCAGTTGAACCTGGCCAACTGGGTTTGGGTCGTTGGCATTCGGAGGCGCGATACGAATAGTGAAATCAATGCTCGTGCCGTAAACAGCACTGGTGTTATGACTGGAAGTGATCGAACTGGTTACGGGCGTCGTCGTTGCAGTCACCACAAAGGTCGTGGTTGAAGTAGCACCATCTTTGTCCTTGGCTGTGATTGTCACGCTTTGATTGGTCAGCGGCCCTGTCGGAGTGTAAGACCAAGCCCAAGTTCCATCCACATTCTTTACCACCGTACCCAACGTGGCATCCAAGGCGACAAGATCGTCGGGTCCATCTTTCCAGCTTCCTGTGTTTGAAATCGGGAAACGGATAAACCCGCTTACATTGCTTGATGCGACGGCCAGTTCCGGGGCGGCGTTGTCAATAATCGCCGTGGTTACTGCAACGACGCTGTACAAGCCCTCTGAACTATTGTCTTTGACTCGCAATCCGATGACGCGCGTGGCTGGACCATCCGTGAATGTGACTTGCGGGTTCTGTTGTGTAGAATCCACGTTGAAATGGAATCCGTCATAATCGAAATCCCATTCGTACGATAAAGTTTGACCTGGGTCAGGATCCCTGCCAGAGCCATTTAATGTAATGGGTTTGCCTTCAATCGTTGCATAGGGGCCGCCTACATCGGCGATCGGGCGGTGCGCATCTGGAATTTTCGATTCGTCCTCACCATTGCCAACATTATCCTTGGCGATGGTGATGAATTCATAAGTTCGCGATGGTTGAGTTGGATACTCGGCCTCCGTTCTTGGCGTACCCAGCAACCAGGGACGATAGCGAGAGCCATTTTCCGACACGTAGACATCGAACACTGACAGCCCCGCGCCCACCTCACCATCATCGCCATTCCATTTCAATTGCAAGCGAGGCTGTGATGGAATCGGTTCGGTTGCAATCCTTGATACTGGCTTTGTTACGTCCAATGTATTGAATATCTCAGGCGTATCGATCGGTGCATTTCCATCGAAGATGATTCTGGCCTGTGCCAATATCTGCGAACCACTTGTCGCTGATCTCTTCGCACGAACGGAGTAGGTTACAAATCCATCGCCTTGTGGCGGCAATAGATTCAGCGGTAGAAATCCGTCATCCGGATTGGTTGTATCGGTTCCTGTTTCGGGCGAGATGCTTGAGAAGGTCCAAGAGATTTTCCTTTGTGCAGCATCAATCCTAGCGAACACGCGAACGATGATGCCAAGATCCGCTTTCAAATCGAGATCCAGATTCAGTGTCTGCCGTCCGGATGGAACCTTGAATTCGCGGCCGCCGAATCCGAAGTTACCAAACTGGAACGAACTCGGATCCAAATCACTGTCTAGCGTTTGCTCGATTTGAACCGTTTGTGCGGCACTGGTTGCATTCTTCGGATCATTTTCGAATCGAATGGTGTAGCCCAAACGCTCTGCCGCGGAAACCCATTTCTCAGGCCCGTACCCAACTGGTCCGATAATGTCATTCGGGTCTTGGGACCGAACGTCACGTGTAAAGTTATTCTTCAATGTGATCGCGATCACTCCTCGCGATCGGATTTCGGCTCCGAACAGATTTCCTACACGGGTTGTCGTGTCAGGCATCACCAAGTCGTAGTGAACGACGAACGCCGATATCTCGCTGGATAGGTACCGATAGGTACCATCCTGGTTCAGTGTGAACCCAAGGGGGGCATCGCCGATCAATTCGACACGGTGGGGAATACCGGTCAGTTGCGATTGCACCGATTCAAGAACATTACCCGATAGGACGACGTCAATCTTACCAGGCCGCGTAATCCACGGTGCGGTAATGCTGGAGGTTCCTGTTGGTGTCTGCTGTGCCAGCTCGACTGCGGTGGTTTTAGGGGCTGATACGAGGGAAATGTTCAGTGTTGCAGATCGATTGTCAGAGACTTGAATTTGCAACCCGTCGGGTACCTTGGCCGCTCCTCCACTAACGGTCACCTTAAAGTTCCCCGCAGGCAGTTTGGCAAACACAAAGGAGCCATCCGCCAGTACGCGACGTGAGAACGTTGCGGATCCACCAACTTCAGAGAGCGAAACAACCAAGCCGTTGTAGTCGATCGCAAAACTGTCCGCTCTTACCTTCCCTACGACCGAGGTTTGTCTTGCGGCGACAAAGCGATCGAAAGCGTCTTGTAACAGGAATCGCGAAGCATCGGAAAGATTGCTTGGCGCCGCACTTTCCGCTCTCTGCAATCCTTCGACCAACGTTTGCCGTAGCGCTCCTAGGGTCTGACCACGATCGAGTTTGAAGGTACGAATGGCCTCGATGGCTTCATCGTCATTCAGGTACGAGAGATCTAATTGGCTGAGGTCATAGTCCCAATTGTAAGCAGCTTGGGCGTCGTCATAGAAATACTCAGCAACATAGTGAATATCGATCGGCGGACTATTCGTATCAACTTGGAGTGGTTTGACATAAAACGATGCGCTGGCCGTTTCTCCTGCTAGGAGAATATCCTTGGGACCGTCCGATTCGGTCATTCCCAAAAACTCCGTCGCCGAGACTGTTTTGCCAGCGTTCGCATCTTCCAGAGTCATTGCGAACGGATCCGTTGCCGAGAAGTGAATCAAAGGTACAGGAATATCGTTCAGAGTCCCGTTTCGCCATCCAATCATGACCGGAATAACGGCCGGGGGCCGTGTACCGCGCAGTCGATTAAAGGTATCGGGCCGAGTCAAACTGACCGGTTGCGAATTACTCTTGGCAAAAACAACTTCCAATGAGTTGGGAACGAGAACCGTTTCATTGGTCGTACCTTTACTTAGCTTTACGGTATAGGAACCAAGATCCAGATTCCGTAGATCAAACGTAGCGTACAAACGAGTGTCACTGGTCCGAGTGTAACGGACTGCTTCAATCGATTTACCTTGGGCATCGACAAGCGTGGCTGTTACCGAACGATCGAACTTGGCTCCATTGATTTGAATGGTGCGGTCACCAGCCGTGCCACCTTGACCAAAGTTGGTATCGAAGACCGAAAACGGAACAATTCGGGCAAGAATCGAAAAACTACTTGAGCCCTTGTCGACATCATTTCCAAACGCAAGGATGTAATAGGTCCCGCCCTGGGTGGACGAGATGACGATACGTTGATCAGGCTGCATTGGTTGCAATGAATCCGACTGGCTGCGTCGTGGCATTTTGTCAAAGCTGGTGTACAACTCAGTCGAGCCCACTGTGGCTGCAGAATCAAATTCGATGGCTACCGTCTCGCCCGCTGGGACCACGACTTTGTAGTAGACCGCACCATTGGTCGTTATGGTGCCCGACTTGGGTACACCTAACGTTAGCGTCGTCGCATCCATCGCAACCGAGTCCAAAGTGGCCTTGAGATTGTTCGTCTCTGTGGTCTCGATCAAGTTATTGCGAATGTCCGAACGGACAATGACCTTGTAGTTGCCCGGTACAACACCTGGCAGTGGAGCTTCTAACGTAGTGGTATAAGAACCATTTGCAGGAACATCGGCGCTGTGAAGAACTCGACCGAAGTATCCATCGTCGATATCCCATTTATCATCAGCCGAAAGATAGAGGGAGTCATACCAACCACCACGAGCTGGGTTTAGTCCAACGTTTTGTATGGTAAAAGTAATAGACGCTTTTTCACCAATGACGGTGTTGTTTGGAATGGTGATATCGCCAACGACCAAATCCGCAGGCGGCAAATGGGAGAGCGTGATTGGTTGAAAGCTTGTGTTGTTCGACTCTACTTGACGTTCATAGACGCGATTGGTTGAGTCCGTAATAGCAAACAAATAGTATGCACCGCCAAGCCCCGTAGGAATCTGTAGGGTTGCATTGGCCGAATAACTTTGGCCTGCCGCCAAATCACCGTTGCGATCGACGAAGCCAATTGGAATATCGGTTGATCGATCGAAAATCTGGTCCAATGAAAGATAGAAGCTATCTGCCCAAGGAGCCTTTGCGCCACCACCACCGGCATTTTGGACAGCCCAATTGATACCTACGGTTCGGCCAGAAAATGCTTGCATCGGTACATTCAAACTGGATACCCTAAGGTCAGCCGTTGGGCTAAGCGTAATCGTCGTTGCCGGTGAACTGACGCGTTTATTGTTGGTCTCGCCGATCACTCCTTCTACAACGATGTTCTTCGAATCGGTCTGGACGATAACAAAGTAATTACCGGAAAATTCGATGTCGATTGGCCAATCAGTACTTCGTGTATAGGATTCATTCACCGCCAAGCCGTTGTAGCGAGTAAAGTTCCCAATCAAGATATCGGAGTCATCGATGTTGCCGTCCTTCGACAACCAGACTGCATCGTTCCATTGATCAGAGTTTGTTTTCGCAATTCCCGAATTACGAACTGTCCAACTGATCGGCAACTTCTGGCCTGATCCAATGGTAGAAGGTGCAGTTAGATTCGTGATTTGCAAGTCGGGTAACGGAGTTCCGTCAATTGGAGTAGTGGTAACCGAAAAGTCGATCGAGAACATCACGTTGTTCAACTCGTTCGATTCTTGCACACCGCCCCTTGAGTCCGTCATTAAAAACATACGATAAAGTCCTTCCGGAGTCCTGGAAGGAATCACTACGCTTTCGCTCAACCGGAAATAGCTTCGTCCAGGATTCAAATCCGTTGGACTTGTATATTCAGCGAGCGTAACGTCATCGGCGTTACCTGCGATCAAATCCGATGAGAGTACAACTCGATCTTTCCATGATGCTCCAAAGGTGGAGCCTATCCCGCGATTCTCGACCGAATAATCGAAGGATACCGTTCCGCCGGGTATAACTTGGCGAGTTCCTAGTTGAGGCACAAACGAAACAATGTTCAGATCGGGACGATCATCTTCGATGGTAATCGGCTTTGCCAGATTATTGTTCTCGTTGTCCAGTTCGTAAACGACGTTGGTGGAATCGCTCTTTACAATCAGGAATTGACTTCCGAATTGATCAGGTGGTAACGTGATATTGATCGAGCGGTTTTCCGATTGCCCCGACACCAATGCACCAAATCGTTCCCGTCGATCAATCAAGGTGTCCGATGCGTCCCATTGATTGTCCGTCGACAAGTAAATGGCATCGCTCCATGAAGTGTTCGGTGTGGGGTTCCTGCCTATGTTGGTCACGGTGTACGCAACCGACAACGCACGACCAGCTTTGGCGGATGCCGCCGAACTGATCGAAACGGCCTTGAGATCCGGTGGATCGATGGAAATGCGCAGTGGATTGGCAGAAGCCATTGTGTTGTTGGTTTCGTCGAACTCGGGAACCGAATTCTCAGCGTCGGTTTCGACAACTAGATAGTAATCACCTTCAATTGTGTTGGGCAATCTAAATACATATTCGTGCGATTCGCTCTGTTCACCCAAAAGAATGCCGTTTCGGTTGCGTGTTCCCAGGAAGATATCCTCGTTCTTGTTCAGTACTCGATCTGAGGACAAGTACACAGCATCTTTCCATGAACTTTGCCGAGTTGGTATCACGGAGTTATTCGCAATAACGAAGGACACTGTTATTGGTTGTCCAGCCGTTGCCGTCGATATGGGCTTGATGGAGCTGACGACTAAATCAGGTCGAGCGTTCTGCACGATTTGAACTGGATCGCTGGCCTTATCGTTGTTGCCCTCGAAAGAATGCTCGTAGATTACGTTGCCACTATCGGTACGAACAATGATGAATGCGTTACCGGTCCGATTCGCAGGTAGTGATAGAGCTAGGTCGGTCACAGAATACTCTGCATTAACGGCCAGTGATCCATTGTGTGTAACGGTCGTCAATAATCGGTCCGTCGGGTCAATGTCGTTTCCATTGAACGAGAGATAGACTTGATCCCTCCATTGACTTAGACGCGTTGGGCCCGTTCCCTGATTGCGAACCGTGTAGCTCAGCAAGGTTGTATCCGATTCAAATGCATTGCTGGGCGTGATCACTTTGGTGACAATCAAATCCGGCGGTGGTGTCAATTGAATGGTTGTCGTAGCACTGGCTTTCGTGTTATCGCTTTCATTGCCGGTTTCGATCACTCTGTTCAACGCATCGGTAAAGACGATGAAACTGCGATCACCTACCGCATCTTCAGGCAGAGTTACCGTAAGCGTACCTCGATAGCTGTCACCCACATTTAAGGCTGCCACATTCTGCGCTTGCCCTAGAAACTCATCGTCGTCACTGAGAATGCCATCTGCAGATAGATAAAGTCGATCGATCCACCCGCTCGAATTCGTTGATTCATTGCCGGTGTTTTTGACGACCCAATCAACAGTGGCACGCTGGCCCGAGAACAGACCACTGGTCAGAGCATTGACGGAGTTGACGACTAAGTTTGGCGATGGTCTGGCATCGATAACAATCAAAGCGTCATCGATGGCCGCATTATTGTTCTCGCGATTGAATTCTTGTACGGTGTTGTTGATATCGGACAATACCACAAAGCGAAAACTACCAGACAGTCCTGCGGGTATCTGAAATTCTTGCGTTCTCTCAATCGATCCACCAAGCAAGATCCTGTCGGTGTACGGGAAATTGGTTGGCGCAATATCGCTGCCGATCGTTGAATCATCGGACAACATGACTCGGTCGGTCCAAGGGCCAATCGCCGGGGCATTTCCTTGGTTTCGGAGCGTCCAAGTTACATTCACCGATTGACCTGCAACAGCGACGGACTTCGACGCGGTAATGTTGTCAACGACTAAATCGGGTAGAGGCGGCAATCCGATGTTGACCGGGGCAGATCGAACATTATCCGTTTCGTCATTCTCAAACTGGTCATTCAATGCATCCGTTTGCACAAGGATTTGATAGGCACCCAGCGTAAACAGAGGATCCAATGGCAAGAGCACTGAGACCGACTGTGTATAGCTTGTTCCTGGCGCCAACGGTACTTTTGTGCTGTTATCCAAGGTAGTAATTAAGTTGTCTGTTAAGTCGATTTTGTCATCGGTCGACAGATAAACTCGATCTCGAATCGTTTTGGTCAGTGCGCCGGTTCCCGAATTCAATACCGTCCAAGAGACATTGAAGGGTACCGATAACTGCACATCGGTGGGCACGACCACTTGAGAAACGGAAAGCTGCGGATAAGCGGCTAACGTTGAGGTGAATGAGGCCGATGCAGCATTGTTAGCTTCATTGGTTTCCGTGACGTTGCCAGCGGAATCCACTTGAATGTCGATTCTGAAAGTGCCGACACCTGCAGGTCCGTCACGTAATACGATATCAAGGCTTCGTGTTACGGATGCGCCCGGCGCGATGTTGTTTCCCGTAAAGAACGGCAACTGACTGGCAAGCACCAGGTTGGTTGCCGTGTTTGTTACTCTTACCGACGTAAACCAGGACCCGGTGATGGCAACTGCATCGTTGTTTTTTTCCGTCCATCCGATGGTTACCCGTTGCCCAGACTGAGCGGCAATGGGTGGCGAAATCGAACTAACGATTAAGTCGCTGAACTTTTGCGCATCATCATTGAGAATCGTACTAACAACTGTTGCAACGTTGATCGAATTTCCGTTTGTTGGATTGGTGAGCGAAACCGAAAAAGACTCGTCAGCTTCGAAGTCCGTATCGGACCGAACCTGAACGGTGAATGACTTAGTCGTTTCATTGGCGGCAAAACTAATTATCCCGCTGGGCAATACTCCGTTGACGAAATCTGCTGCATTTGCCGGGTTCGATCCCGTGCCGCTAACATTGACTGAAACCGAGCTTGGTTGTCTCAAGTCGCCGACGCGAGTGATGTTGTAGGTATAGGAAACGGAACCGGTGTTGCCCTCCGATTTGCTGGTGCTGTCCGGGGCAGCCGCAATCGAGAAAGCGGTCTCTGCTGTAGCGGCATTAATTAGGGTGATTACATAGTTACCAGTCAAGGTCGTGAAGGCAGAATGGGGACGCACTCGGATCTTGTATGCTTGCCCTTGAAGCAAGCTATCACTATCCAAAACGATGCCGGCGCCGTTTGCGGTGTTTTCGACAAACTTCAAAACAGTGTTGTTGGCATTTAGCAATTCCACGCGAACGCGAGGTAATTGTGGAGCGATGGCAGCCGCCGGGTTCACCTGAATGGACACGGGGCCATCCTGAGGCGCAGTAAAGGTCCACTCATCAGGCAACTGTGAAACCCTCTGGGAATCATCGATGGTTCCAGGGGTTGGAAAGGCGAAAGCGAGTGGACCGCCATCGGCGATAATGTTTGGCGTGACAATTAAGGTGCCATTGACCAATCCACCGGTCGCTATTTGCGCGGCCCGCACGTACATGGTCTGTCCGTTGAGATCCAACTTGGAGCCAGACGGAATAATGAGCGTGTTTACGTAGAGTGCTTCTCTTGTCGCACCACTGTTGATATCTGTGTTTGTTAAGCGTACGTAGGTGCTGTTGGCAAGTTCGATTTTCCCAAAGGCAAAGTTATCGTTCGCGAAACCGCTTGAATTCGGACCTCGATCTGCCCCCATGACTTCAAGGAACTGTGGAACAGCCGAAGTTCCAGCGCCATTGAATACTACTGTACCTTGCGGAAGAAAATTGGCGGATGATTGAGTTCGTCCAAGCAAACTGCCGGCAATTCGCATTGTGCTGCTGTAGGAAACTTTCAATGACGCAGTGCTTGTGGAGGTCAATCCAACTCGAATGGACTGGGGGATCACCAAGCTTGAGCTGTATCGAACATCGATTGAGTTTGTGTTAAGGACTCTGGATATACCACCAACTCCAACCGTTCGAGTGGTGCCATCCAAGACAGCGAGATCGACCAACGCACTAGCCGCTGCATTCAATTCGCTGATTTGAATGCTGCTGTTGGTCGCGGTCAAGCGACCGCCAGCTGAAACGGAATTCGCGAAATCGACAATGATCCCCCAGTCGTATCAACTACAGTCGTACCCTTGAAATTGAGCGATCCATTTACGATGACTTCTGCAACCCGAGACCCACTGTTTGCAAAAGTGAGAGTCGAACCAGTATCAAAAAAAGCTGTTCCGTTGATTGTCAGAGCCAAGTCGGCAGTACTGTTGTCGAAAAGTACGCGTACGCCGGCTCCTACATTCATTGTGGCCGCAGCACCAACTACGAAATTACCATCAAACAGGTATCTCAAACTGGTAGTGTCGACACCAATCGATAGCAGATCCAGTGAACCTGTACTTATTGAACCTAACGCGTTTAGGTTGATGTCCTCAAACTTAACATTGTCCTCGCCACCTCCGGCTCGCGACAGCATCCCCACAAATCGCGCTGGCAACCAAATCGGGGAAAAACTACTGCCACTCCAGTCACCCGGATTAAGAATAGAACCGCCTTGAAGAACAATGGCATCAATCGCGAAATCGGAGTCTTTGGCAGTCATGCGTCCACCGCTGGCAACAGTAATCCGAGAAACGGAAAGTGCCGAGCCAGTCGTATCCGTAACCAAGGTTCCTTTGAAATTCATGGTTCCGTTGACGATGATTTCCGCTATTCGACTTCCAGAATTAGCAAATATGAGCTTTGAAGTCGTATCAAAGTTTGCTGTTCCATTGATGGAAAGTGTCAAGTCTGCGTTATTATTGTCAAAGGCGACGCGTACCGCAGCACCTACATTCATGGTTGTTCCGACACCCAGAGTAAAGTTGCCGTCGAAAACATACCGCAGACTGCTCGTATCAAGTCCTATCGCAGACAGATTCAATTCGCCAGCATTGAATGCCCCCGAAAGGATATTGATATCCTGAAATCGCACATTGTCTTCACCGCCACCTGCCCGAGATAACAATCCAACAATTCGTGCAGGTAGCCAGATCGGCCCCAAAAAACTATTTCCACGCCAGTCACCTGAATTGAATACAACATTGCCTTGAAGGACCAGTTCACTAACTGAGAAACTGGAGTTCGTGGCGGTCATACGGGCGCCGTTTGCAACAACGATCCGCGAAACAGTCAATGACGATGTAGTTGTGTCGTTGACGGTCGCTGCTCTAAAGTTCAGCGTTCCATTTACAAGGATCTGTGCCTCTCGGCTGGAACTGTTAGCAAAATTTAGGGTCGATGCGTTATCAAAAGTTCCTGTTCCGTTAATGGTCAACGTCAAATCTGAAGCACTATTGGCCAATACAACGCGCACGCCCGCGGCTACGTTCATTGTTGCCCCGACACCAACAGTAAAGTTTCCGTCGAACAGGTATCTCAAACTGGTCGTGTCTGTTCCGATGGAGGACAAGTTCAACGTGGCCGCTTGTGAATGACCCAGCATTAAGGATGATATCCTGAAAACGTACATTGTCCTGGCCTCCACCTGCCCGCGAAAGCATGCCGACTGAATTTGCAGGCACCGAAAGGGGGCCAAGAAAACTATTGCCAATCAAATCGCCCGAATTGATGACCGAACCATTTTGAAGTGTCACTTTGTTGATCGAAAAGTCGAGTTCCTAGCCGTCATCCGGCCGCCGCTTGAAAACGGTTATCAGCGACGTGCTAGCCGATGTGGTAGTCGTATCACTGACCGTTGTTCCATTGAAATTGAGAGTTCCATTTACGAATAGCTCTGCATCGGTAAATGCTTTGTTGGTGTATTGCAGTTTCGAACCGGTGTCGAATGACATATTTCCATTTACGGTCAGCCTCGTATCGTCTGTCAATTGAATCGTTGAGTTCGAAGCGGCCCTTAGGTCCGCACCAACTGCTACGGTAATGTTGCCAAGCATGCTGGCTGTACCATTAACGTTTAGGGTGCCTACTTGAAGGCGGCTATTACTAAAGACGCCACCCGTAATCGTGAATGTCCCAGCAAGTTGCGAAATACTTGTCGCACTAAAGGCTCCACCTGACATCACAACATTCGCACTAGCCGTCAGGCTTTTGACTGTGACAGCGGAGTTGGTTGTGACGGTCGGATTTCCGGAACCTGTTAATGCGGGTATCTCGGCATCGTCGAGGCTGCCTGGCACCTTGCCGCCTTGCCAGTTTGTCCCAACGTTCCAAGCACCACCAGCCATGTTGATCCATTGGATTGTTGCCAGGAGTGACCGTTCTTCCAATTGTTCGATTCGGAACAGTCTACGGCTTCGCGCACGCTTGACAGTTCGTGATTCTCTGGATGCGTGAAATTGACGAATGGCACTCAAGATACGAGTGGGCGTGAACGCTGCCATTTTCGGTGTCCGAAAAATGATTGAGTTATGGAGGCGGACTTTCGCCGCGTTAGTTTAACAGATCAACTGCCAGCGGCAATCAACGCTTTGCGAGGCTCGTTGAGCCCCAACATTCAAGGAAGGCTGCCTCGCGCCACAACCTGTCAACATTAATTAGACTTTTTCTAAAATTCGACTAAATATCTACTGATTGGCTGCAGGAACGCGGCATGTCTGCGAAACACGAATGGGTCAGGCATTTCGAGTCTCCCGTATAGGCGTTGGAATCTCCCTTGTCGCAGTTCTATGGATTGCTTCATCACAAAAGCTTTGCTAGCCGATGCAAATCCCAGTCTGCTTGATGGCTTTGACAACGTTTGGAACAGCCGCATCTTTACATGGGATAAGTTAGGTAGATTGTTTCGCTTCAAGCGGATTGCATTGATTTGCCGAAGATCAGGGGACGATGATTGCTCAAGTCGCAATATTGCACATAGGCATGGATTTGAATGAATTAGTGCATGCTATTCGGGGCTGCCTGACTATCACCCCCGAGACGTTCCACTTAGCTAGCAAGGTAAATGCAGGGCAATGACTTTAACCACTCCTAGCGAAAGAATGCGTCGAGCGATTGAAGGTGAACTGTATGCCATGGGCGTACCCGCACCTGTCGAACTCAACGAAACGCTCCTCATTCGCAATGGAATGTTCTGTGGCCGTAAGTACCAAGCCAATGGCCACCTGATCGTTTGGTTCATCGAAGAAGACCAGCTCAAGATTTTTGGTCCCAGCGGTGACCTGCTGAAATCGACGGGTGCGCCGAATGCATGAATCGCAACGAGCATCAACACCAAATTCAGACTCGCCGGCTGCCTAGCCAGTCACAGCGCCATCGGTTATTTGCTAAGGCTACTCAGACTCTGTGTAGCGACGAATCCATATTCTGCGGATTAGCTGTAGCTTGCGCTCGACGGTACGAGTGGTTCGATTCAGCCTTTGGGCGATATCTTCATTGGTGAGTCCCTCCATTTTCCAAACCGCCAACTGCACGAGGTCGGGATCGCCAAGAGCCTTCAGAAACAGTTCATATTGTTCTGCCACTTCGACAGCAAACTCGGGCGAAGGTTCTCGACTAACGATTTGATTGATGGCGAGAAGACTTCCACTGGAAGAGTCCAACCCATTGAGTTCCCTAAAGTTGCCGCCGCGTTTTTGTCGGCCTTCTCGACGAACTGCGTGCAATAGCTTGTGCACGGTAATGCTTACCAACAACCTCCACAATCCATCTCGATCAGCTAGTTGCGGATACTTTTTCAGCTTAACGCCATCGCAGAAGCTGTTGAAATGCGCTGAGCGCAATGTCTTCCGCGTCGAGTTTCTTTCTTAAAGCGCGTCTGCAATCGGCCATGAGCCAAGTGAACCAGGCGGTCGAAGTAGATGTTCCAAATGCGCTCCGCAGCAAGTCCGTCACCATCTTCCAAGCGAGCTAGCCATCGGTTGATCGAGGAATCTGTTGTGGTCATGTTGAGCGGAATGGTTCTACTGAAACGATCGATGCGAGTCTGTTGCACACAAACCTATTCCAACATAAGCCTGATGAGTTGTCAAAACGTCCTCGCCCTCCAGCGACAGCCTGGTGGTTCGTCACAATTTGATTTCAGTGCAAAACGCGGTTCTGCAAAAACCACTCAATTGGATAACCGAAGTGGAACAGAATGTCTGGCCAACTGTTTGAATCGTTGCGTACTTCACAGAGTCTTCAGATACTCCAGAACAGCCGTTCGCTCGGCTTCATCCAACTCCAAGGCAAAGTCGTGTCCACTGGCTGATTTGCCCAGTCGACTAGTATCAAAGTAGCGTCGCTTGTCGGCGTTTTTGCGAACCTCTTTTGGAACGCTAGGCAATTCCTCTACAGTCAATCCGATCCGTGAAGCATCCATCTGTCGGAAGTTCGTCGCCAGACCTTCGGACGATTTTCTGGGTTCAACACATGCCAAAGCGTCGGGACCGAACCATTGTGAAAGTACGGAGGCGAGGCCCAAACGCCGTCTAGTGGAGGTGCCATGTAGCCCTCGGGTTCGCTCCAAGTCTCCTGTTCACCGTAATGAGCAAACCAGCTAGCTCCATACGCCGATCGATGCTTCGCCGACAATGCATCCAATCGAATGCGATCCGTTCCAACTTCATCAATCGGTACGACTAACTCAGGATAATTGGACTCGCCAGGTCCATATGTCCCATGGCATCGACTACAAGTTTCAGTGAAGATCTGTCGACCTGTTCGGCTAGTTCGGCATCAATAGGCCCTATGAATTTCGGAGGACGCAACGATTCTATGTAAGCGAGAACATCGCTGAAATCCTTTTCCCATTCTCGAAACTTTTCCGGACCGTTCTCACGTACCAACATAAACTGCATCAGTCCACGATGACCTTTCTGGGCGAACCCGTCCGCATAGATGCGCTTCTTGCGATGCAACAACCACCATGCTGGAGGATCCATGTCATGATGAATCATTGGTGGACCGGATCGAAGCGGTAAGACATTCAAATCAGCATCACGAAAGTGCATCAAAGCGACACCAAACATCACAGCGTTAGTTGTTCCAGTAGTTGTACCCAACGGCATAAACATGGAGCCAATCTCCATGTGCCCGAGGGGCTTGGCCAGCTTTAGTTTGGCGCTGCGAATGTCATCGATAAATGTCTGAAGTTCATAACCATTATTCGGAGCACCAGGCATAGACGTACCGTAAACGGAGCCTCCATGGCAAGCGAAACAGTTCATGGCCCATCGAGACTTGTCGTCAACCACATATTGCAGTGGCTTACCATCGTTCGGACTATCGGGACGAACGGTAAAGCCATAGCGTTTTGAAAAGCTCAAATCTGGCCTCAAGCGATCGCTCAGAATACTCGATTCATCTTTACTATTCAGGACTGAACGTTCCAACTCCTTGGCAACATCTTCATCGAGGTCTGCCGGTAGATAGACCGATTCGGTCAAGTGTCGGTAACCGCGCAGGGCGGCTGGTGACAGTTTTGCCATCCAGCCAGCGATATCGGTCAAATCGACCTGCTCTCGCTGTACGGCCGTCGTTTGAGACGGTTCTTCCGCCATTGCCGTTAATGAACTGAACAGCAAAGCTGCATGCACCAAGATCACAAGCACCCAAGGATGCGTTTTTTCCATCGTTTTCAGAAACTCCTACCTAGTTCGCCTGCAACGTTGCCCCATTTCACTCATAAACCGCAATTCACGGTTGGATTTCACGTCGAAGGCCGATTTCTCCGAATCGGCGAGCGTTGATCGCAGTTCTCGTAAGCTGTATGCTAATGTAGCGAATCGGACCATTTATGGGCAAATCCGAGTACTGCAAGGGCTGGAGACGAGTGGCAGGGGGCGGGAGTTTTTTGATAAACAGAAGGCGTGAACTTGGCCATACACCTTCTGGCTTGCCCTGGGTCAAGCCCGAAGGCGACCCCAAAGTTAAATCGTGTTAAGCAGTCGGGCGCATTTCTCATTCGCCAATCACTTCTTGAACCGCCACGCGATCCGATCGCCCGCCAAGTTGTTTCATCGATGGTGTTTTGCACAAATTCGACATGCCCATCACAGTAGACTACCAATGCGCCACCAACATGCATGCTGGACAGAGTGCTGGCCGCTTTTTGATGCTGGATATTGAGGCACTCTGCAGTTAATGAATTGGGACGCATAAAATGGTTGTAAAGCGTATTGCTGTAATTCCCCATCATCCATTTTGCGCCGCGCATCGTATAAGGTGGATAGTTCCATTGCAATTCGTTGTTGTTGGATCCTTGCCAGCACTAAGTTCATTGATGACTCGCCTCCAGTCGTTGGTGAGACCAGAGGTACCACCGCCCATGATTCGCTCGCCAATAGCAACCGTCGTTGAAGTGCCATCAATCAGATCCGCAAATCGTGTTTGAGAATTCAAATAGAAAACACCATCGGCGCGATCACGGTGCCCAAGTCACGTAGGCCGGTGCCAACATTACCCGCGTAATTGGTGGCGCATAGTTGGAGCCAGGCACGCGGATGCCGATCGAATCGCTAGGGCATAACATCACCCTTAAACTTGTTTCCGCAGCCGTTTCGATTGACGCTTCCATCATGCAGGATTGAGCCCACGTTAAAATCGACGGGTGCCTTGGTAAAATCGATTCTTGCGTGCAAAGGTGCTTGTTCCAGCTGAGGCAAAATGTAGGGAAAGAGTGAGAACGCGCGAGGCAGCGGGGCTCCACGGCCTGGCGGAAAAACTACGATGAGCGCTCTCGTAGTTGAGTAATGCCAATCCAAGTTGCTTTAAGATTGTTCCGACAACCAACCGCGCGAGCGGACTCTCGCGCGGATTGAACCGCAGGCAGAAGCAATCCTACCAAGACACTAATGATCGCAATCACCACCAGCAATTCGACTAAGGTAAAACCCGTTTGTGCTCGATTCATTGGTTCATACTTTGATAATCACGACGGCGGAGTGGCGTGGCACACTTAGCACGCTTCGATCCTCACTATGGCATTACCAAAATAATGAACCACCGCCTAGGTCTGTTAACCCTTGACTGGTTAACTCGTTGAGGCTCTTCTTATCCGGTGCTAATTTTGGCCACCACTGCCCAACCGCAATGGCAACGCCTTGGCGAGCATCTGATGTGACCAACAGCTTGCGAACAATTGATCCATTAGGGCTGACGATGCGTACTCGTTCTCCATCGCTTAGCTTTGCTTGTTCAGCGTCGAAGGGATGGACAAGGATCGTCGGTTCTCCTCCCGCCGCTTTCAACAGCTCTTCGATATTGCCCATACTGGTATTCACCACAAATGCGCCTGTGGCGAAATCAAACGCAGTGGATATTCGTCGCTTGGTTAGAACCTTAAATTCAATCTGCTCAGGGGCAGGCGAAAAGCGAATCTTGCGGTCTTTAAAATTGCTTCCCTTTGCGTAGGGACGAACGCTTCTGGCAACCCAATTCGAATGCTTCTTTGTTGCTTCAGTTGCTCAAGCGTGATATCGCGAACATGAGGATGGTCGCTGTTCAATAACTCATTTGCAATTTGATCCGTCGTCCACGAAAGAACTTTCAGCCGACAGTGAAAGCCGCTTGGCAAGTTGTTGGAACACCCAACTATTGGCTTACATTGTCCTCGTGGCTTGACCACTGGCTCGGCCCACTGCAAATAATAATGTCCATAAGCCGCGTATATATCTGGATGTTCGAGAGAAAGTTGTCGCGGGCAACAAGATATCAGCGTAATCCGCCGTATCCGTTTGGAAGTGATCCATCACCACAGTGAAAGATCTTCTCGCGATAATCCACGTAATACAGCCGACGAATCTGGCGCGACGGCTGCTGGATTGGAATTGAACACGAACATTGTTGAGATGGGGCGGGTTGGCGGTTAACAGCGATACGCCAAGATGATTCTGGTTGATGACTCGGCTGTTTGGCTTGATCAGGTCTGCACCAGAGAATCGCTTGGTGTTTAGTCCAAAGGCACCGCTAGTTGAAAGAGCCGCACCACCGCCCAGATGTTGCCATGCACCAGTCAGCGCGGGCAGAAGCGTGATAGCCCGCATCGCATTACCGCCACCCTCATTCCGCGTCATGCCATAGCCGACTTTGATAAAGGTTGCAGGCTCATTTCCGATCGCGATCGCTAAGTTACGAATTTGATCAGCAGAGATTCCACACAATGTCGACGCTCGTTCGGGCGTCCACTTTGCACACTGTTGTCGGTAATCCGTCAGATCGTTGGCGTAACTTGCGAGGTAACTTCTGTCTTCAAGACCGGCATCTAAAATCACTCCGCCGATAGCCAATGCCAAAGCGGCATCGCTGCCAACAGCGACTTGCCAATGTTCATCTGCAAAACGACTGGTCTCGTTACGATAAGGATCGATGTGTACTATACGTGCGCCACGATGTCGCGCTTCTTTGAGGAAGGGAACCAAATGGCTGTTCGAACGTAAAACGTTGATACCCCACAGGACAATCAGTTTCGAGTGGACAACGTCTTCGGGAGCAACAGACAACTTTCTGGTCCGTAGTTCGCTTCCCAACCTGCACTGCCTGTTGTCGAGCAAATCGTCCAATCCAACTCGCTGGCACCCAAAGCACGAAAGAAGGCCAGCGGATAATCTCGTTCGATCAAACCCATCGTGCCTGCGTAACTGAACGGCAAAACACTTTGCGGCCCGAACGTGCCGATATTCTGCCGCGTTCGCTTGGCGATCTCATCTAAAGCATCGTCCCAAGTGATCGTTTCGAAACGCCCTTCCCCTTTTTGCCAACGCGCTTCTGCGGGACTAGCAATCGATCCGCCCGTTCTTGGCGTTGCGGGTACTTCGCCATCTTGACGCAGGCGAATCCACGCGTGATGGGGTGATCTAGTCCCGTGAGCTTAACCAATCGATCGCCGTCGAAGCTCACTTCAAGCGCGCATGTATCAGGGCAATCCACGGACAAACGGATTGCAAAACGCGCAAGCCGGTGTTGGTTTCGGAGTCTTTGATCATCTCTTGCGATTACCTTTAGCTTACGCCCGCTGGGTTAAAGTACTTGGGTTCCGCGCCTGCTTTCCATTTAATATTGCAACCGATACTTGGACGTTGTGGTTGTGGTGCTGCCTCAGCCTTGAGCAGTGCATCCAAGGCGGCGCGTAAGTCTTTGCCATTAGGCGTCGATCCTTGCTTGGGCCGCGTGTCATCCATCTGGCCACGGTAGTACAGTTCACGCTTACTATCAACAAAAAGGAAATCAGGCGTGCACGCTGCGCGATAGGCCTGTGCCACTTTTTGATCGGCGTCGTACAGGTAAGGGAAATGGTATCCTTGCTGCTGAGCCTCAATCTTCATCTTGTCGGGAGCATCATCGGGATGCGATTCCACGTCATTGCTGCTGATCCCAATGACGCTGATTCCCTTGCCACTGTATTCATGAGCTATCCTGGCAAGTTCCGGTGCAACATGCTTTACGTAAGGGCAATGATTGCACATGAAGACGACTAACACTCCTTGCTGCATGGAAATCATCTAGCGAAACGAGTTTGCCATCGTAATCAGGCAACTTAAACGACGGGGCGACGGTTCCCAGCGGTAGCATGGTGCTTGCAGTTTTGACCATTGTATTCTCCAGAGCAATCAGAACTTGGTGTTTTGGGCTGGAAGTCAATTCCAGCAGTTGGACGTTGACGGAAAGTTCTATCTGACCCGTGGCTCGTGTTGGCGTCAACCCGACACAAAACGGTACTGTCGGGGGAAATCGTGCTCCCCAAACGGTAAATGGTAGTCGGTTTTGATTAAATGCATGAGAAGATCTGCCGATAAGTAAAGGTGTAACGGTAATTAGGGATCCCATTTGATAGTAGGCCACACGTACCGGCTCAGAAAATCATGCGTTTGTTCCTTACGCTAGCGAAAGCATTGCTTTCATTGGCAATTCCATCTGCTTGCGTACTCGGGCAAATTCCTGTGCCACGCCCCATGGGTGGTAATTCGTCGATATTCCCAACGGTTCCTGACGAATTTCCTGCCATGCCTGAGCAAAGCCTCCCACCATTTTCCGGTTTACTTGACTTAAACGGCGCGAGTGCTAGCGCAACATCATCAGAGCGGATATGGTCATTTAATTTTACCAAGGCACCCTGGACGGCGGTTCTACAAGAATTCTCCAAACTGGCAGACTGTCCTTTGACCGTTCAATCCCAGCCGTCCGGGGACTTCACCTACTTTGACAATCGGCAATACACAGTCGCGCAAGCCATCGACATATTCAATGACCATTTGATTCCGCAGGGTTGTGTCTTGGTACAACGCGACACTAACCTGCTTCTACTGAGTATTGCAGAACCCATTCGCGATGAATACGTAACCTTTGTTAGTGTGGATCAGATCGATCGCGTGGGAAGAAACACACTTGCTGGAGCAGCCATTCCAGTCAGTGGACTGGACATTAGTGTTGCTGTAGCAGAAGTCGAAGCAATCAAGAGTCCGCTTGGCAAGGTCAAACCATTTACACACACAGGACGGATTCTGGTAATAGATACCGGTACGCACCTTCGACGCATTCGCGACTTGCTCATGCAAACGGGTTTCGCCAGACGTGACTTAAGTTCGACGGTTTATCAATTGCACCATGCAAAAGCCGAATTGGTCGCAAAGGTTATCAAGATTTCCTTGCGGCCGGGCAACAGGGCGGCACTGCCAAAGGCGGCGGAACTACCAATTCACCAATTACGCCAGGCGCAGTTCACATCGCGCCGGAAGCAACAACCAACAGCCTTCTGATAAGTGGAACCGACGAAGGCGTGCAGATCATTTCTCATTTGGTTGCCGATCTGGATCGAGCTCCGCGAGAAGTTTTGATGCAGGCGTTGATTGTTGAAGTGCAACTGGGGAACACGAAAGAAGCCGGTGTTGAACTGGGTTTCCAGGACTCAGTGCTTTTTGATCGTAGCATTATCGACAGCATTCAAACCATCAATCAAACATCCACAGCTCCCAACGGCGTGCAAACAACCAATCAGTCTATCCTATCAAGGGTTTCGACGCCTGGTTTCAACTTCAACGGTCCACAATTGGGGAATAACGCGGCCAACCCATCGTCAGTAGGCAAGCAAGGATTATCCAACTTCGGGATGGGCCGTGAAAACGGTGGCTGGGTTACGGTGGTTTGGTCCTGTCACTAGGTTCGAATTCAGTCAACGTGTTACTGCGCGCTTTAGACGCCAAGTTTGATATTGACGTTTTAAGTCGTCCTCAAGTACGGACTGTCGAAAACCAAGAAGCCTTCATCCAGATTGGCCAGCAGGTGCCGGTTGTTGACGGCGTTAGTGTCAATTCCGTCGGCAGTGCCAACCCGATCGTGCGTCAAGACCGCGCAGGAATCATCCTCAGGGCAACACCACGCATCAGTCCTGATGGCAAAGTGCAAGTACTTGTCAATACGGAGAAAAGCGCATTCAACCTTGCAAAAGGCACAGGCGTTCCGATCTTCACGGATGCGACCAGTGGCCGCGTGATTGAAGCACCCGTTAAAGACATCACGACGGCATCGACTACGGTCAGCGTGCAATCTGGTCAGACCATTATCTTGGGAGGAATGATTAACAACTCGAACAATATGGTTCAGCGCAAAGTTCCGTTCTTGGGCGACATTCCATTGATTGGTCGTTTGTTCGGTATGACCTCAATCGCTACGAGAAGAGAGAACTGCTGGTGTTTCTGACACCGATTGTTCTGGATGAGGAGCAACTTTCATACGACTTGATGAACGAAGAACTCTCCCGCGCTCGTGCACGGAAGATTGCGGAGACGGAATTGGATCGATGGCAGGAGTATCGTAATAGCTTCCTCAGTAAGAATCCAGTCATGGCCAATGGCGAACTTGACGCACTCAATGGGATGCAAGCTTGTCCGCCGGGAGATGTGTCAATTCAGCACGACGTTGAACCACCATCCACTGATGGACAGAGCACCAAAGTTGAATCGCCAGTCCGAGCAACGCGCACGGGATGTCGCAGTGGTTCAAGCGGTCTAGTCAGTAACATCGATTGTCTTTTTTCCATCAGCAGCAACCTGCGATTTCGAGCATTGGTTGTTTCTTGTGCTTTATGGGCTCTGATCGGAGCGCAATTGCTCGAAACCGCTCACACCGCAACTTAGCTCACCTCTAGAGCAGAATTTGTTGTCCCCATCCGCCAAATTTTGCGCACTACGGCTCTAGGGATTTTCTCTCTTGTTGAGAGTTAAGTTAGCCAAAGCGGCTTCTTCGGTGCCCATGGCGACTCCGGTGATGCATGTCTCTCGTGCACCCGTTGGAAATTATTCTTACTCAATCGGATATGTGAAATGAAATTTATCGGGGAGCTTAGAGGCTCACTCAGACGGTCATTTGGGAAAATGCTGCTTGCCGCCAGCGCCGTAACGACCTCGATGTTCGGTTCTCCACTTACGGCAACGGAAGTCGCTCAAGCTCCAATCAAAGAGGTGACTTTGCGACCTTGCCATCCGGTTCCGGAACGAATGGAGTATGGACTTTAGGTGCAAATGCAACCTTTGGAGCTTGGAGAGTCACGCAAGGCTCCGTCCGCGTCTACCAACAAGGGCACACATTTAAAGACACAGTCCACAAAGGAAACGCCGTCGAATTCATTCCTGGAGATTGGTCCAAACGAGGAACCATTAGGCAGACAGTGCCTACAACAAAGGGCGCGGAATACACATTACTGTTTTCTTACGGCGGCCAATACTCCAACAATAACTATGGCAAGCGTGTGAACTTGCGTGTCCGTCGTGGAGCAGACAACATCGAGTTTGGCTCGATGGTTTGGACTTATGATATCAAGCCAGCGGATTGGTCCTTCTCAAAGATCGGGTGGAAACAAGCGGAGTATCGATTCATTGCTCAATCCGATTCGACGACGTTCGAATTCTTCACAGACCAGTTGACTACGCAAACCGAAGGCATGTTGATCACCAGTCTTCAGACCTTTAGCAAGCCGCCCGCAAAACTGTGGCGTCATGAGGCTCCGGCTGCCAAGTGATTTGAACAAGTTCGTTAAGGATCGCAACCGCGCAACAATGTTGGGCAAAGCTCTATTTTGGGATATGCAGGCCGGAAGTGACGGACGGACTGCGTGTGCGACGTGCCATCATTTAAGTGGTATCGACCAGCGAACGGTGAACACACTCCACCCTGGTGCGCCCGGTAGCACCTTTGGGCCTCAATTGCCTGGACAATCACAATTGGCTGCAGACGCGATCGCAAAATTCCGCGGTGCAAACGCGACGGTCAAAGCAACTGATTTCCCCATTCCATCGCGTGCGTGACCCGCTAGGTAATCTCGATAACAATCCAGTTCTGTTCGACACCAAGAAGTGGTCGGATCACAAGGTGTTGTTAAGAGAGATTTTGTGAAGATTGTTCCGGGCAGCCCGATCGATGACGGTCAGTTAGTTGCTGACCCAGTGTTCAAGATCAACGGAGCCAACGCCCGTCAAGTTACAGGGCGGAACTCGCCAACCAACATCAACTCTGTCTTCCTGGATCGATTGTTCTGGGATGGAAGGGCGAACCACTTCTTTAATGGTGTCAATCCATTCGGAAATCTTGATCCCAACGCTAAGGTGCTAAAGCGTGTACCTAAGACGGTCACCACTGGCAGCTGGGTTTGGAAGTCATGGGGTTGGTTTGGCCTCGGATCATGGCAATGGGTTACATCATCCACTTATGTTGCGGATGCCTTGGAGCCAACCTCGATTCTCTTGAACAATGCCGCCTTGGCTTCGCAAGCTGTTGGTCCGCCATTGAGTGACGTCGAAATGTCATGGCATGGCCGGGACTTCAAGGCGCTGGGACGCAAATTGCTTTCGCTGCGTCCCCTAGCGCAGCAAAAGGTATCGAATCAGGACAGTGTTCTCGGATGGGCCGCAGATTTAAACGGAAAAGTTTGCGCACCGAGTTTGACTATGCAAGGTTGATTCGCGATCCTTCCACGATGATTGGTGGAACTCCACCCAAAAGACTTCTGATGGTTATACCATGATGGAAGCTAACTTCTCCTTGTACTGGGGATTGGCTCTAATGATGTACCAATCGACTTTGGTTTCGGACGAAACACCCTACGATCAGATTGCTCAGGGTGATCGTACAAAATTGAGTGAATCAGCCAAGCGTGGTCTCGCCACCTTTATGTCATCAGGCCAGTGTATCAACTGCCATGGTGGGCCTGAATTTGCCGGCGCAACCATTCGTAAACTACGTGGCAGCACGCCTCAACTGGTTGAGTTCATGGTCATGGGTGACGGTACAAACGCCTGGTACGATAGCGGTTTCTATAACATTGGTGTACGCCCTACATTGGAAGATATCGCTGTCGGTGCATCCCATCCTACCTTTGGACCGCTTTCGTATTCGAAGCAGCGGCAACAGGGTCGGAACATTGGGCAATCAGCTACGATCGGCCCTGGAGATCGCATCGCTGTGAACGGTGCTTTTAAGTCACCAACATTGCGCAACATCGAACTGACAGGTCCTTACTTCCATAACGGCGGTGCTCGGACACTTGAGGAGACGGTTCAGTTCTACACACGTGGCGCTGACTTCTTCCATGAAAACATTGCTGATCTAGATCCAGATGTTGATGGTATCAGCGAATTGCGCAACAACCCGCAAGGGGTCGCTGATTTGGTTGCGTTCATGAAAGCGCTAACCGATGAACGTGTTCGACTGCAGAAAGCACCTTTCGATCATCCGGAGTTGGTTATTCCGAATGGTCATTCAGGTGTTGTGAACGGCGTCGCTCAGGATCAGTTGATCACTCTACCGGCCGTTGGTATGAACGGTGGTCCAGAGGTAATTTCGTTTGAACGAATTGTCCCCTAGTATCGCCTACGATACTTAGCTAGCAGCATGAGCAGGTAGCCCCGAAACGGGTTGCCTGCTTTTTGCTTTTTCAGCCCGTGAAATGAAGTCGTGTTCTCGGAATTGTTTCGATGATTAAGTCACAATCGTTCGCAAAAACGTTGCAAGAGCTATCGACATATTACGGCATGCGTATTGTCGATCTCGAAGGATTCGAACCATCAGCCGAACTGGTCGGTGCCTTTCCCGGTCAGTTGCTGTCTCGTGAGTGCATGTTGCCGATCGAACATCGTGGTGACGCCTGCACTGTCGCCATCAGTGATCCAACGCGAGTTGCGGTCTGCGATCAATTGGCCGCTTACGTTGATTGGCAAATCGAGCCAGTTCTAGCTGATGCCGACCAACTGCGTCGACTCATAAATCGAGTCTTGGGCGTAGGTGGCGGAACATTCGTGATCTGATTGCACAAACCAATGATGAAGCGGAAGAACTCCGTGTTGCTGCCAGCGACGAAATCGATGACAAGTCTCAGGCCTCTTCAGTGGTCAAACTGGTGAATGAGTTGATCGTCGAAGCGATACAACAGCGTGCCAGTGATATTCACATTGAACCAGAAAAGCACGACTTGGTTGTCCGTTTCCGCGA